>JZKD02S1269706.1:76560-95024 GCA_000966675.3 Picea glauca
TGTTCCCATGTGGTTTTTCCTCTTTCCTCACTTTTATTCAGTGCTCATTAGTTGCATTGTACATGAGTACCTAATATGGCCTAGTAGCCAGGACTCATTTTTTACTCCATAGTGATGTTCAAGGGGGTGTTGGAGAAATTTCTATTTATGGCACACTAGTTCAGTGGGAGTAACACTAGTTCAGTAGGAGTTAACTTGCTAGTTCTATTTTAGACTTTCTAATCTTAGACCATCACTATTATGCATGCATTCCTAACTATAGGATGTCATTTCCTATATGAGTGAAGATCACTCACTCATTGATTAGATTATAATATGCATTGATTCTCTTTCTTCATTGTGTATCTCTCTTCCTTTTCTTGATAAGCTTTGTTTGTGTATGCTTTAGCTAGATCTTTTGTGCAAGTTTCCATGAAACACTGACAATTTCCCCCATTACCCTTCTTTCCTTTTCTTTTCTTTTTCTCTTGGGGTCACTAAGAACCCTTTTGAGTCTTTGATTTCACAATATGTACATCCAAGGACTCGGTTATGGGGATGGTCGATCCAGAGGCTAGACCGATTGTAGTTTGTTGAATTAACAATTGTTGCATCTGGTTGGAGACCATATCTACATATTTTCTTTGAGAGGAACCAACAATTCCATAGACTTGTGGTCTTGACTTCGGTTTTACTAAGTTGAGGGTTGACCAAAGTGTGTTAGGAATAATATCGTAGAGCATTCCAGATTGAGAGTAAATCAATTCCAATTGTTATGCTCTGAAGATTGTCTGCTCTTCTGATAACACCCCTAAAGTGGATAAATACTTAGAAAGTTAAGGAAGAAACGACTTTAAGAACCATTCTAAGAGAAATTCTGGTGGAACGATGGATTTAATCAAGCTCTTCCATATCCTCCATTCCTGAATATAATCGAAAATGTGCATAGCGTTGACTTGTTCAAAGTTGGCCAAAATATTTGTACCAACATCATACCAGACATGGAGTTGGAAGTGGTTGAGCAAGGTTTCCAAACATCGTGTACATTAACCTTTCCTGTAACATCCCCAGCCCCAAGTTGGGCAATGACACATCCCAATTCTGAATTCTGATACCAATTAATTTTACTGATATGTTATGCATATGAACAGAGTTTAGAAAAATAATAATAGCATACAACAACAATAATTCATATATATCAATAATAGATATTCCATAACAAAATTTCATAATTACATACACAATAATTGAAATAAGCACATGATATACACTTATCTCATGAAATAAATACCAAATGCATGTAGACCTTCCATGTTCCTCCCTGCCATAAACCACAGTGCTCATAATCTCAACAGTGGATCACCCCTAAGTTAGGGATAAACTCTACCAGGGAAAAGGGAATCCTAATCTAGTCTAAGGTTTGATAAGTAGAAAAATTGCTCAGTCCAAGGTGACCAACTGTTACAACTAGCATACAATCTCTCATTCCCCATATTCTTGTCCCACCTGGGGAAGTGTACCCCTTCTGTTAAGGACCTAACCTCCCTAACCCCTCATAGAGGTAGAATAATATATTTTCCATGTAATAAAGGCCAATATTAATAAGGCCTAGTAATAAGAAAAAATAATACAAATGTAAGAAGAACTAATAGATGCTTCTGCTTCTTGAAGATATTCCTATAGATTGTTCTTTTTGTAGATAGATTTAGTATAAATAGGAGTCGAGGGTATGAGAAGTTTTTTTTTTAGCATTTCCAGTTCAGTACTTTCAGAACAAGGGGGCATTCCACTCAGTTCGAGCATGCCCCCTCCAAGTCCTAGAGTGGTTTCCTTTGATTGGAATGACCTTGTCAAGCCATGTATTTCTTCTTCTACACCCTTTCAAATAAGGGTTGAAGTTAATTCAAAAAAAAATTACCGATGTATTGTAGATGAAGGAGCCTCTGCAAGTATTTTATCATTCTCATCTTGGAAATATTTGGATTCTCCTGAGCTTGTGTCTACCTCGCATGAGTTTTTGGATTTTGACAGATGTCCTAGTGAGTATTCAGGGATTCTTCCCCAGTTGCCTATCTCGTTAGGTGGGAATATTTTCCTTGTCGATGTTATAGTGGTGCAAGGCTCGTTAGATTTCAATATGCTTCTTGGGCGTGATTATGTATATGCTATGAATGTTGTGGTGTATATGCTCTTCCAGGTGATGCATTTCCCTTACAATGGAAGCATTGTCACTATCGATGAGTTGGCATCTAATAATCTCCATCCTAATTCGACATTAGTTCAGGTTTCTCCTTTATATGTTACTAGTGGTCGTGTAGACTCTACCTCGCCATGGGTTAATTATTTGGCGTCTTATCCTCGATTTTCAATTGCTTCTGAGCATGAACCTTTGAAATCATGTTTCCCTTCTCGAGACATGGTCTCCACAATTGATCAATTTGGTTATCCAATGAGGGCATGGGAGCCCTTGCTTCCCCCTCTTGGTCCGAGTGATCTTGAGTATCCTTTTGACTCCAATATCACTATTTGTAGATCCTCAAGACCTCGTGCTTTTGATTCTTCATTGATAGACTCTACCATTTCTGGCCAAAACCTTCATCATCATATGGAATATGGTCATTTTGTTTCTCCCTTTGGGACTATCGACTCTCCTCGTTTGCGTGATTTCTCATTATTTGAATTTCTTTCAGATGAGGCTATCCTTGAAGCCATGACTATGGTTTCTATACCATGGGAATATTTACATCATGGTTTGTGTTTTCTTCCCTTTTGGGAGACTTTTCGCTTTGACTATTGAAGAGGCTCTTGGTCAAAGCCTAGAAGAAGGCTCTACTTGAACTAGTAATATGCATGAGTTGTAAGGTTGTGTGGTGCCTTGTACCATATTGACCAGTCCAGGTTTTTTGTTTTCAAGTTTTGTATTCAGTAGCACCTCTTATTTTCGAATTTTTTCTCTATATTGGATTTATTAACATCTTGATGAGTGTTATTGGATTTATTTGCATAATCTTGGAGACATTTTTCTTTGACATTTTTTCATTGTATTGATCCGTTCTGATAGGTATTGACCTCGAAACTGGCATATAGGTTAGGTTTTTCCATACTTTCATTTTTTCATTATCTGTTTCTTGGTTATTTTCTCCTTAGGCTCGACCCCATTGAATTGCAACACTAACCTTCCTTGTTGATAAGCGTGTCGTACTTTATGTGGTAAAGCCTTCCTTCCATGGGAATCATAGTTAGAGACTTGTTTTCCTTTTGGTTCCCATGTTGAAGTACTTCATAGGCACGAGTATTCTTTTAGTCCCACCATGACTATGTTTTAAAGCCTCATTCATCTTCGTCTTTTTCTGGTCTTTACCCAAAGGACTCCCCAAGAGCATGGTTTGTTGTCTTTCAAGATCGCTTAAGATTTGAAAGAAACATCTAAATAGAATTTATTTATTATTTTCAGTCTCATTTAGATTACTTGAGAAAACAAACCACTCTAGAGTCTTCTTTAATCCCTTTTCAGACTCTCTAAAATTGAAAATATTGTCAACCGATCTTGTTTCCCTTCACGCTCGCCAAACAAAAATTTGAAGGAACATCTGTCTGGCAGTAATTTACCCATTTTTCGGTTCAGACAGTTAATTCACAAATAAAGGTGTGACCTAGGAGCTTTGGTTCGCTAGGAGAGTATTTTTAGTCGTAAGTTTAACCCTTTTTCGGGCCTAAGGGAGTAAATTTTTGAAAAAGGACCATTCTACTTAGTTTTGGTTTATCTCTTTTTTAGGTCTTGGAAATTATCTATGAAAAAGGAACCCCCTCAAAGTCCATAGTTAAGCTCTTTTTAGACTCCCTAAATATGAAAATATCGTCGAGTGATCTTGTTCCTTTCACACTTCTTAATTGGTCCAGAAAGAACATCTATTTGGCATAAGTTTAACCATTTTTTCGGCCAATAAATTATCCAGGAAAAATGTGTTGGATCATTGAGAGGGTGGGTGAATCAGTAATAGAGAAATTTAATCATTTTTAACCATAAAATGCAAGTGTTATATCAATGTAGCATTATCATCCAATAGTTGCATAGTGTTAGGTAGCTAGAGAGGTAGTGGGGGGTCCCAGAGGGCCCATAGTGATAATATTGGAGGCCATTCAATGTAAGGTGGACTAGGTCCACTATATTATTAAATAAGGCCCACTATGGTAGTTAGATATAATAAAGGGGTTGTTAGATATAATAAATGTAAGAGAACTTCTTAGAAGGTTCTACTTCTAGAAGATTCCTCCTCTAGAATGTTCTTAGGTGATGGTAGCAATATATAAAGGGGTTCAACCAATGTAATAGGATATGAAGACAAGTATTGTATTTGGAGTGGTAGCTCAATAGGAGGAAGCCCCCTCGAAGAGACAAGTGAACAGGAGAGGATCCCTTCCATAATAGGATCCATTGTATGGTGTTTCCCTACCTCAAGGGTTTGGTAATAATATAGTGTGGTTTCTTCTATCTTACTTTGTGGATCTATTGTGTATTCAGTAAATAAACAATGAATAAATGAGAAATCATACACATGCACAGTACACCAGTGTTTTTATGTGGAAACCCAGAGAGGGAGAAAACCACATAATGTTTTTTCTTATCTATCTTTAATAATTACATTCATTGGAAGCACCAAATTCCTTTGTTTTTCAGCTGCAACTGGAAGGAAGCTCCAACCCCCTAGTTTCTGAGGTTACAACCTGAGGGAATCTCCAACTCCCAAATTCTATGGCTACAACCAGAAGGAGTATACAAACCCCTATGTTCTCTGGATACAACTGGAAGGTGGCTACAACCACCTATCATTGCCCCATCCAACCGCCCTGAAATATAAGTAGAATGATGGAACCACTATCACACTATCATTGTGAGATATACTATTGTAAGCCTATACCAATCAACTTGCACCAAACAACCTGTAAAAACATGTACCAATAACATGTGCCAACATGTACCTCAACCTGTACCATAAACAAATGCATCAACCATGCACTAAACCTATACAAATAACATGTCACAATAACATGTCCAAACAACCTATCACAACAACCTGTCTCATAAATCTTATCAACCAAATCAAATCTACTCACCAATATCAATCACCAAGACAATTCTCAATCATATGCACAATATCACCAAGATGTGCATCAACCAAGCATAACACAACAGCTCATAATCATCACCAAGATCAATATGTGCTGCTAATAATATACCAAGACAAGTATGTTATATAATCCAAAAACCATGTGTCAAAAATACTACTAACAAGTGTCTCCAACCATGTACTAAGTATGTACCAATCATGCATCAACTACTCATCAACTATGACTCATCAAGATGTACCAACATCATCAACTATACACCTCATGTATGTGTCAATTCATCAACTACTTTTCTCAACCATGTACTCAATATGTACCTCAAACAAAATTCCTCATCAATTTCATCATCCAAATCTAATTTGTAACTATGTAAGAGAACTGGTATAAATGATCACATACCTGCAAACCTTCATTAACTTTAACAACAAGAGACTAGCATTTTAATCAAACTTTACTTTAGTCTCACATTAATAGATTTGGATTAGTCAACAATCCTAACTTGAAATAATCATAACTATGTACCTGTAATGAATAAAGATCTTAAATAGTACACAATGTTCTTCAGTGTCTTTTATGCAATTCCTCTGGGTTTCACTACTTGGAACCTCTCAGAAAAGGATTTATAGCAAAAATGGCATACCTTGTTGAATTTTGTCTTATTCTAGAGAGAGATTGTAGAGAATGCCCCGCACGGAATATTCGTTGTATGGATATAAAAGTGGTACACAGAATACTAAAGATTGTACTCTAACCAATACATTTGGTCTTACTAAATTTGAATCTCTTATGAATAAGTTATGATGTTTTTACCCGAAACACTTGTTTTAGACTAGTTTTAGGACTAGCCACAAACCTTATTTTCCACGGAGTGTAAATCCAAAAATACAACGACCCACAAGATAAAAAATTTATCACGTCTATTTGGATATGTTTCCTCAACAGACGCCATAATTTTCGATCTGAATCATTCTGGAAAAAAATTTATTGCGAAAATTGTGAGATGACATGTAAATAACATACCTTAGAAAGCATCATCAAAAGAAATTATCCTCCATTGAATTTTGGCCTTCTTTACTTCACCTTCCCTCTAAAATTCACCTTAGATATCCTTTGGTTACCTCATTCACTTATATATATTCAATATGCTCAAGTGTAATTAAAATGAGAGACCATTGCTTCTTATTTATACTTTTATGTAGCTTCCTCAAGGCGTTACCTTCTAACCATCTTAAACCACTTTCCTTATTTGAGGGCTAACCCACTTCTAACCACTTATCCACTTAATAATTTCTCCATTAACTTTATTATTTAAATAATTTATTTTGTATCCACTTTGACTTATAGTACACTCATCACTTCACTTTATTATTTAAATAATTTCTTCTTTGCAACCACTTTGACTACTTTAACCTTTTGGGGCTTCTAGATGACTCATGAGGGTTCTCTAACTTCACATGGCCATAACCCTCTAACCATGAGGAGTTATGTGACGTTCCACATACCACCAAAAAATGGCACGACATGTACTAACCATCTAGAATAGTCTTACCTTCAAATATATTAAAACTCATACCATTATACATCAAACAAACTTGGGTCCATTACCCAAACCTTTGTGCTACCGGACTTTCTTCAAGGGTTGACATCAATGACAACCAACCCAAATAATCAAAAATATCCCACTTTCGAATTGATGGCAACACTCTGATGCAATATTAAATTCATATCACTCATGCTCCCCCTATGACCATCGCTCCCCCTAGAACCATGCCTATGTGCTCTCTCTCCAAGCATTTACCTTTGCATCTGATAAATCTCTCCCCCTTTGTCGTCAATGGAAAAGGTATATTTCCATCCAGGGCTACTCCCCCTGACTGAACTATTCCTGGAACTAATCTCCCAACCTGAACTATCCTCTTTATGGTGCTTCCTCATGTAAATCTAAGACATATAAGATAAGAATTCAAAAGCATTCATTTCGGAGTAGAAATTACTCTGAGTCTCTAGCGAAGATAATCAAAGGCTTCCCATGGAAGCGGTTTTGTAAATATGTCTGTCACTTGTTCTTTTGTGCCCACATATTCAACTCTAATGTTCTTATTTGCAACTTGTTCCCATAAAAAGTGATACTTGATTGGAATGTGTTTCGTCTTGGAGTGCATCACCGGGCTCTTTGAGATATTGATGGCGCTTGTATTATCACAATAGATTAAAATGGGTTCATCATACTCAACATGTATATTTGTCAGATTTTGTTTCATCCATAGAACCTATGTACAACCTCCTGTTGCTGAAATATACTATGCTTCGGTTGTAGATAAAGATATTAATTATTGTTTCTTGCTTAGACAAGATACTAAACACTCACCCAAGTAGAACATTATTCCATTGGTGCTTCGTCAGTCATTAATGAAACCTTCCCAATCTGCATCTGTGTAGGAAATAAGTGATAGATCCTTACCTTTTGGGTACCATAATCCAAACTCTTATGTTCCTTTGAGATATCTGAAAATCCTCTTCACTACTAATACATGTGATTCATATGGTGTTGCTTGAAATTGTGCCACCTATCCAATGTCCTACATTACATTTTTTCTGGATGTTGTCACATATAGTAAGCTACCAATCATTGTCCTGTATTGTCTCTGGTCTATAGACTTTGAATCATCATATTTGTTCAACTTGCAACTAGTTTGCATAGGAGTGGTAACTGGTTTGCAATCTTCCATTCCGAACCTCTTTAGCATTTCTCTGATATACTTAGTTTGAGAAATAAAAATTCCTTGGTTGCTTTGATGTATATGAATACCCAGAAAGAAGGATAGTTCTCCGAGTAATGACATTTCAAATTCATTCTTCATATCCTTTGCAAATTTCTAACTTAACCTGTCATCATTACTTCCAAAAATAATATCATCAACATAAACTTCAATTAATAAAATACTATCTTGAGTTATCTTGATGTAGAGTTTGTTGTATGCACTTCCTTTTCTGAACCCTTCCTGTTGTAGATATTTATCTAGACTAGAGTACCATGCTCTAGGAGCCTGATTTAGACCATACAAGGCCTTCTTCAATTTTCACATGTAATATATGTTCTCTGACAACTGAAATCCTTCAGGGTGTTTGATGTAGACTTCTTCAAGTTCCCCATTCAGAAAAATTGATTTCACATTCATATGATACACTTTAATATTCTTGGAGCATGCATAAGCTAAAAGCAATTGGATTACTTCCATTCTGGAAACTTTGGAAAATGTCTCTTCAAAGTCGATTTCTTCAACCTGTGTGTATCCTTTACATATCAATCTATCTTTGCTCCTTGTAACATGTCCATATGCATTCAATTTATTTCTGAAAACCCACTTTGTGTCAATCACATTCTTATTCTTTGGTCTTGGAACCAATTCCCAAGTGTCATTATTCTCTATTTGATCCAATTCTTCATCCATGGTCTTATTCCAGAATCCATACTTGCTAGCCTCTTCAAAACTATTTGGTTCAATCGTAGATAAGAGTGCTAGGTGCATTTGTTCTGGTGAACGGATTCTTGTTCTAGTCTCAACTCCTGCATCCCTTTTTTTGATAATCTAATCTAAAGTATGATTATTTTGTACTCGTTTGTTGGGTTTCTTTGGAGGCACTTGTTGAACATGCTCTTATACTTCTATCTGATCTTATTCGTCTTCCTCTTCTACTTCTTCTTCATCATTTGCTTCTTCTTTGTAAAGTTGTTCCACTGATTCATTTTCTTCTTCCTTTGATTCTCATCCACCTGTTTCATCAATTGTTACATTGATGCTCTCCACAACTTTGTTCAATCTCAAATTGTAACACTTGTATGCTTTCTTTGTACTTGAGTAACCAACAAGTACTTATTTTTCCACACGAGAGTCAAACTTTCCCATTCTTTCATATTCTCTTTTGATGTAGCATTTGTTTCCAAACATTCTGAAGTGCTTCACATTTGTTGGTATTCCTTTCCATAGCTCGTAGGGAGTTTTTTCATTGTTATTTTTTAGCATTACTCTGTTTCAAATGTGAATTTTTGTATGCACTGCATGTGTCCAAAAAATATCTTGCAATTTGGAATCCATTATCATTGTTTGAGCCATTTCATGTGTAATTAACATCCATAATGTTCATTTTTCTCTGAACCACTCTATGAACCAATCTATTAATCCATGCTCTCGTCCACTATCATATATCTGTCCAAACCTACTAAATGTTCTTACAAATCCATCTTTGTCCATAATATCCAAGACTCTACTGCACAACTGCCCATAATGATGACCCATTTATTACTATACTATTATGAAGTCTTCACTTCTACAACTATCAAACTGTACTTATGCTAATTGACTTCTCTAGATATGTCTACTCAAACTCTGCTAGTTACTCGAATGATGGTTCTTTGGTATGTCATAGCTATCAAATAGACTCCTCCTATCTAATATTCATGTTACCTGGGATTCTCTAAGTTGGATGGATCAGAACAATTCCTTCTCTAATGTGTATTCATCATCATCTTCACTGGTAGATTCATCATCTCCCTGAGCTCTGACTTCTTTATTCATGTTTGTGGATTCATCTTTCACTACAATGCCTAAAAGTACAATTTATTGAACTTGTTCCTTATTTACATGTCTTTCTTTTCTTTCAGTTATTTTTAAAACCTTTATGTATCTGACATCTTTTTTTTTCTCTGTAGAATTTTCATCATCTTGTTTTATTGCCAATCTTGCGATCTCTAGGACTTGGTCTTTTTTCACCTGTTCTTTGTGTTTTCTTATCCACACTTTCTTATATCTGATATCAGCGTTCTCTTTCATGGAATTATCGATCATACTTCTAGAATCACTAGCTATGTGTCCATAGTTATGGAATTTCAAAAAGTCAATGTTGTGTGGGGCCACATAGGCATTTCTTGCTTGAACATTTTTATAATCCCTGCAATCTTCAACCTTATGTCCAAAATTAGTACAATTAAAACAATGACCATAAAAGAAATTTGCATACCTGGGAGTGAATGATCTTCTTTGTGGTGTAGTCCTTCTAAATTTATGTCTTGATTGATCATGATAATGATTGAAACTTCTTTGTGTCTTGAACATGGATGGTTCTTGAATATGTATCTTTAATAGTTTTCTTAGATTCTGGTTGACCATGATTCCTTCCTTTGAGTACTTCTGCATAACTCTTTCTATTTTTTTCATTCTTATTTTCTAGCAACCTAGAGTGATTCTCTTCATTCTCTATAAGTGATCTAGATGTTTTTGTCTCTTCAACGTTCTTGTTGAGCTTAACGATTTTACTTTTCAATTTGACAAATTGTTCTTTAAACTTCTAAACCAATTATTCTTTCTTCAGTATCTGAGACTTCATGACTTCTTATGTTCTTTTCGCTTCTTCAAGATGGATTTTTAATGTGATTATTTCTTCTTCATTTCTACTTCTTCCTTCTGTGATGCTATGTTGGATTTCAAATACTGCTTTTGATCTTTAAGATTTTCTTTGATATTTTTGGTTTCTTCTAGCTGAGTTCTTGAGTTATTGATGACATGTTGGGCTTCTTCGAAAATGTGAGCACTTTCCTTTTGTTTCATCAATTCTTTCTTGACTGACTTGTTTTCTTCTCTTTCTTTTCTTAGTTCATCTAAAGAACTGATCAATTCTTCTTCATAATTGTCTTCTTTTTCAATTATTTTTTCTGTCTCATTTCTTTCATGACATTATATTTCAAGATGTATGTGTTTTTCACAATTAAAGAAAAAAACATACCTCTTTTGACTATGTACTCTTCATCTTTTGAATCTGTTTGACATGGTGAACATATTTCTTCTTGATCTGTACCTGCATCTTCTTTGGCATTTTCTGGAACTTCGATGGGTGAAGAATATATATCATGTAACTTATCCCAAAGTTCTTTGGCTAATGAAAATTTACCAACCTTTTCTCTTACCAAATTAGGTAATCCTTCCCAGATGAAATCCATTTCTATTTTGTTATTCTTCTTCAATTTGTTCTTGGCTGCATTATTTTCCCTTTTTGAACTATCATATCCCGTAACGACTGATAGAAAAATATAATACCCATGTGCCTGTAAAATACTTTCATCCTTCCACTCCATATCTCATACTTTAAACCATTACGGCCATTAAAAAGTGGTACTCCATTCTCAGAATAATCCATGATCTCCTTCCAGTGGTTAAATGGTTTCCTGAAGGAACCTTCTCTAATACAAATTATTGGATTACTGAGAGGGGGGGTGAATCAGTAATAGAGAAATTTAATCCTTTTTAACCATAAAATGAAAGTGTTATATCAATGTAGCATTATCATCCAATAGTTGAAGAGTAAATAAACAATGAATAAATGAGAAATCATACACATACACAGTATACCAATGTTTTTACATGGAAGCCCAAAGCGGGAGAAAACCACGGAATTTTTTTCTTATATATCTTTAATAATTACATTGATTGGAAGCACCAACTTCCTTTGTTTTCTAGCTGCAACTGGAAGGAGGCTCCAACCCCCTAGTTTCTCAGGCCACAACCTGAGGGAAGCTCCAACTCCCAAATTCTCTGGCTATAACCAGAAGGAGGCTACAACCCCCTTATGTTCTCTGGCTACAACCGGAAGGTGGCTACAACCACATCTCCTTGCCCCATCTAACCGCCCTGAAATATAAGCAAAATGATGGAACCATTGTCACACTATCACTGTGAGATATATTATTGTAAACTTGTAGCCATCAACCTGCACCAAACAATATGTAACATGTACCAATAACTTGTTCCAACATGTACCATACACCAACCTGTACCTCAACCTATACCATAAACAAATGCATCAACCATGCACCAAACCTGTACAAATAACCTCTCACAATAACCTGTCAAACAACCTATCACAACAACTTATCTCATCAATCTTATCAACCAAATTAGATCTACTCACCAAGACAACTCTCAACCATATGCACAATATCACCAATATGTGCATCAACCAAGCATAACACAACAACTCATAATCATCACCAAGATCAATATGTGTTGCTAATAATATACCAAGACAAGTATGCTACATCATCCATAAACCATATGTCAACAATACTACTAATAAGTGCCTCCAACCATGTACCAAGTATGTACCAATCATGCGTCAACTACTCATCAACTATGACTGATAAAGATGTACCAACATCATCAACTATACACCTCATGTATGTGTCAACTCATCAACTACTTGTCTCAACCATGTACCTAACATGTACTTCAACCAAAAGCCCTCATCAATTTCATCATCCAAATATGATTTGTAAATTTGTAATAGACCTGGTATATATGATCACATACATGCAAACCTTCATTAACTTTAACAACAAGATACTAGCATTTTCATCAAACTTTACTATAGTCTCACATGACTAATTTTGGATTAGTCAACAACCCTAATTTGAAATAATCATAACTATGTACCTGTAATGAATAAAGATCTAAAAATAGTACAAAAATTTTCTTCAGTTTCTTTTATGCAATTCCTCCAGGTTTCACTGCTTGGAACCTCTCAGAAAAGGCGTTATAGAAAAAATGGCATACCTTGTTGAATTTTGTCTTATTCTAGAGAGCGATCTTGTAGAACGTGCCCCGCACAGAATATTTTTTGAATGGAACTAAAAATGGTACACATAATACTACAGAATGTAATATAACCAATACATTTGGTATTACTTAATTTGGATCTCTTAGGAAGAAGTTATGATGTTTTTACCCAAAACACTTGTTTTAGACTAGTTTCAGGACTAGCCACAAACCCTATACTCCACGGAGTGTAACTCAAAAAATTCAATGATCCACACGATGAAATTTTTATCACATATACTTGGATATGTTTCCTCAATGGCCTCCATATTTTGCGGCCTGAATCATTCTAGAAAAAACATTATTGCAAAAATGGTGAGATGACCTGTAAATAACATACCTTAGAAAGCATCATCAAAAGAATTTATCCTCCATTGAATTTCGACCTTCTTTACTCAACCTTCTCTATGAAATTTTTCTTAGATATCCTTTGGTTACCTTATTCATGTATAGATATTCAACATGCTCAAGTGTAATTAAAATGAGAGACCATCGCCTCTTATTTATAGTTTTATGTAGCTTCCTCAAGGGGTTACCTTCTAACCATCTTAAACCATTTTCCTTATTTTAATGCTAACTCACTTCTAACCACTTGTCCACTTAGTAATTTATCCATTAACTTTATTATTTAAATAATTTATTTTGTATCCACTTTGACTTATAGTACACTCATCACTTCACTTTATTATTTAAATAATTTCTTCTTTGCAACCACTTTGACTACTTTGACCTTTTGGGGCTTCTAAATGACTCATGAGGGTTCTCCAACTTCACATGGCCATAACTCTCTAGCCATGAGGATTTATGTGACATTCTACATACCACCGGAAATGGCATGACATGTACTAACCATCTAGAATATTCTTACCTTCAAATATATTAAAACTCATACCATTATACATCAAACAAACTTGGGTCCATTATCCAAACCTTTGTGCTACCAGAATTCTCTATCGGACTTTCTTCAAGGGTTGACATCAATGACAACCAACCTAAATAATCAACAAAAGTTACACCTCGAGAGACATGACTCTCCGGGAGATTTATCCTGAGTTATATTTTATACTTTTATGGATAAGGAAACTAAACTTATAAAAAGGTTGTGATTCCATAGTTAAGCTCTTTTCAGACTCCTTAAAATTGAAAAGATAGTCGAGTGATATTGTCTATGTCACACTCGTTAAAATGGTTTTGAAGAGACATCCTTTCGATATAAGTTTAACCCTTTTTCAAAATGACTAGACTAGTTACAAAAAAGAACACTCTTGAGTCTTCTTTTACTATTTTTCAGACTCTCTAAATGTGAAAAACCATCGATCTTACCTTCTGTGGACACATAAAATTCAACATGGAAGGAGTCTTGTTGTGTCATACCTAATTGCATCGCATGTCTCATCCTTGTGTCTTTGTCCTAATGCCCGCTTCATTTTTCTATTAAATGAAACTTCAAATCATTCCTTAAATGTAAGCCTTGCAACACTTTTTCCCTTGCAATCTGACACCTTGACCCATGGAGGAATTTTTCCAAGTGTCCTTTTCCTGCACATGTCTCCCTACACTGAGCATCAATATGTTCCATGCACTTGGAACTAGTTTGTTTCTCCACGACACTCATTCCTCCTTTGTAACATAGCATTCTTTTGTTCTTTTATCTGTTATCATAGGAGACAGGATATTCCAAAAGGAGGAGACGGGATATACATTATATTTTATCGGTAGCAAGATAGTCTCCCTTGGACAAAGCACATCCTTTCATTTTTTCGCCAATCATTTGGATCTAGTATGACCTTAGGAAGTTGTTCTCATTACATAGAGTTGTGTTTTCCTCCGTTTGCTTACTCTTCAAAACATATGGAGAGTCTGCGGTGCCTTTTGAATCACAGACTTATGTCAATACTATGGTGCATGAGTCTCATCATTTTGTCGTGCTTTTGCCCAAGGGAAGTCTTACCCAACCTGAGTCAGCCATTCTATAGTTTATCTCTTGAATTTCATGAGTCGGCCATCCCAAGAGTCCAGTCACGTTCGAATTAAAAACGATAAATTTATGTGCCTAATGATCGATATCCTCCAGTCTTTCCTCGACGACATATCGAAGACCTCAGGATAGTGATTCTTACACTCCTATTATACTCCTACCTGAGTTTTGAATATCTTGAAGTTGTTGATCAAGCTATGAAGACATCATCTCCAGCCACAGGCGTCGATGCTTCTTGAATATGCATATTATATTGTACTTGTATATCTTCAAATGATTTTGAGATGTATATCCATTGTGTGTTTCTTGTGGCTACACTTTATACAAATATTTATATGACATGGATCTGTGATGTAATTGATTAGAATCTATACTTAGTTCATATTAAGCATGGGTATGCCTACATCAAAGAGATTATCATTTCTTTGCAGATGGCACGCTCACAAACACTCGTCTCGGGCTCACTCAAGTTCGTGCCTTCCCACTGGTAAATATATTGTAATGTATTTTGGCCATCAATTTCTCTTCTGAACTCACACATTAGGGGACATATGTTATAGTCCAAAATGCCTTATATGTGCATACAAGACATTGGTTCTTCCTTTTGCATACTTTTACAAAATAATGTTGAGTCTTCCTCTTAAAAAACCAGTTTTATGAGAGTGTATGTGCCTTGTTGAACTAATATATTGCGTATACATGTGTGTTGCATGCTATTTATCCCACATACATACGCATGATGCATGCTAGATAGCCCGCATTTACCTCAAAAAGTTACAAAAAATATAAAATTGTGTGGAATTTGACGGAGTTTACAGGCTATGGAGGGTTTCCTAACCATTTTACCCCTTGTAGCCCATCCCCAAACTGAATAACCATCTTTTTCTCATACAAAACCAGGTCTTGGGGTGTCAATAATGAGATAATCAAGAGAAAAGAAAATTCTACCAAAATCTCTTCCCTTTCTTAGCCCAAGTTTTGCATCCCATTCTGAGTTTTAGCCTCAATCTTTCCCTCCCTCCTTTCTTCTTATGAAACCCTTCCTCCTTCCCTTAGTGATAAGTTGGTTGTGAGAATTTAACGTGGGATTGATGCACTTGGAGCCATGATAGAGGAGCCTAGATTTGGTTTGTGGAGCGGTTTGCGACAAAGATTGTAATCATTTTTGTCTTGAAGTTGAATAAAAGAGTTTGTCCTTGTCCCAAAATCTTATGTTTTTATGTTTTTATTGATTTATGCATTTAAATATATATCTAAACATTGAAAGTGATCAATAGAGATTGCATGTGTGATCCAGGAGGCTCCCCAGGCTTAGGAAATGATGAAAAATCAAAGTTCTCAGAATTGGATGAAACCAATGCCATTGTGTCCGGTTCATTCTCCCGATTCTGACCATATATTTACTTTCTTAAATGGATTATGTATGCGAGAGTTATCGTACTCTGACCATTTTCTCAAACAGGCAAAAAGTCAACAGGTCTAGTCAAATGATGACATTAGCATGACATCAGTAGTGCTGACATGGCAGAGACAAGTGGTGACAAGTGGTAGTCCAGTAGAAGGTGACTGTTCAGTGACAGGGATCCAACCAACAGCTGACAAGTGGTATTTGTTTGGAAAATGGTTGGGTGCCATGTGGCCCAGTCATGGGCTGCCACGTGGAACCATGGTATTGGTTAATGGTTGGTGGAAAAAGTTTTATTAGAGTCCATTGGGTTTGATCCCATGACCTCTTGGGTCAGCCCAAGCCTTTGACAAAGGTCCCTTGCCAATTCACCCTTGGTGGTGCTTGTAACACTAAACACAAAATAATATAAATAAAGGTGATAAAGTAACAAGGGGGGCACCCAATGGATAAACCTCATCCCTGGTTTTGAGGAGAATCCCATGAGACTAGGGAGGTGCGCTCCAAAAGGGGCTTAGCCCAGCTAAGCGCCCTCCTCTTTTTAGCTTGTGATCATATGTAGATGCCTAATGACCAAGAGCCAAGGGCGCGCCCGGTCCAAAAGGGGCTACTCTGTGTATTTTTGTTAAAAATGGGTTTTTTAACTTTAGAAAAGCCCAGACTTCACTGTTTTTTATATTCCGCAAACAAGATAACGAGTTTATGTATTTCGCATTCTTAACGATCCAATGCAAAAAGTACATTAAACTAACTTGTGATTTATCATTAATACCTTCATTTTTGGATCAAGTTTATGGTATCAGAGCATTTGGTTGTGAAGGTTTGACAGGAATTGCAAGCATTGGATGCTCACGAGAGCAAAACTCAAGCGAGGAGAAGGCCAACTTGAGGCTCTTGACACAGAGATTCAAAGGAGACCGCATAAGCAAGAGATGTCTTCACCACAGAAATTGGATCCCTTCAAATCTGAAGATGATTTCTTCAAGGCCTTTAAATTGATGCAAGCCATGGTAGAGGAGCTTTACCATGGAAGAGGTTAGTGAAGGAATCCAAAAGTTGAAGAAGGTGAATCTTCTGTAAGATAAGAAAGAGGAGTTGGAGGTGGTGGACCTTCGAAACACTCTTCTCCTTCATCTTCATCATCTAATAATGAATAAAGTGTACATTCCTCCAAGGATAAGCAAAAAACTCATCATTCTTCTTATATGTCGTTATTAAAGTTAGATGTAAAGTTTTAATTACCCACTTATGATGGTAAATTAGATGCAGAAAAGCTAGATAATTGGGTAAGACAATTAGAAGTCTATTGCAGGATACAAAAGATTGTTTATGATGAAACTAAGATCCAACTAGCAAGTCTCAAATTGGGAGGCACAGCTCTCATATGGTGGGAAAGCAGAACTAGAGATGATCTTAAGAAAAGTGGTAAAACAATCTCTTCCTAGAATGATTTTGTTATTGCATTAAAACAACAGTTTTACCCTTTAGCATACATGCAACAAGAAATGATTAATTGGCAATGTTTAAGGCAATCAAAAGGTCAGAGTGTACAAGAATATACTCAAATATTTCGTAAGAAAGCTTTAAATTTGGGTATTCCATTATATACACAAGAGACACTCCTAAAATATATTGGTGGTTTACATTCTTATCTTAAGCACACTATTCTTATGCTAAATCCTTCTAACTTTGATGAAGTATGTGTACAAGCCATTCACATTTATTCAAGTAAAGGGAATGTTGGTGATAGTGTTTCTACAGATACTTGGAAAAGAAAGGATGCAGGGAAAAGGAAAGAGAAGAAGATAGCCACAGCAAGAAAGGAGAAGCCTACTTGCAAGCATTGCAAGAAAATAGGCCATGATGAAGATCGTTGTTGGGTATTACATCCTGACTTGAAGCCAAAGAAGTTTTCCAACCACGAAAGGAAGAATACCATAGCTACGACAATTCAAGTGGATCTTGGATCAGATTCTGATGATGAGACACAGGTTGTAGCTATGGGAATCTGAGGTATAAATTTTTTTGAAAGTTCTAGCTCTTCTAGATTAGTTGATGAAAATGATGAGTGTAAAAGGAATGAACTTTTCCACATAAGGGTTATAACACATAATGTTAAAGTTGATACTCTTGTAGACAGTGGATCACAAGCCAATCTAATTAGTAAAGATGTTTTGAATAACTTGGGACTTGAAACTAAGTCACATCCTAAAACATATCCATTGGGATGGATATGTGGTGATAACAATTTACAAGTAACCAAGCAATGTAAAATCAAGTTTGCAATCACTTCTAATTATGTTGATGAAGTAGAGCTTGATATAGTGCC
>JZKD02S1269706.1:97718-121448 GCA_000966675.3 Picea glauca
TTGTGAAGTATCTGCATACCCTTCTCACTCATGTGTCCCATCCTATGATGCCACAATGTTGTATCCACTCCTGTAGAAGCTAAAGATATAGAAGAGTCAGTATTACCAGTACATAGATACAATGTACCTACCTTGTCTCCTTTCGCTATCACCAATGATCATTTGATGACCTTCCATGTCTTATCTGTAAATATGGATATACAACCTTCACTTGCCAACTGCCCTATTGAATTAGATTTTTCCTTAAATCTGGAATATGTCTTACCTCTTTCAACAACCATTGGTTTCCATTGCGTTGCTTTATTTTTACCTTTCCCATTCCCACAATTTTGCATGGTGCATCATCACCCAAATGAACTTGTCCACAATCACCTTGAACATAATCTAGAAAATGTTTTCTATGGGGTGTGGCATGAAATAAATCCCATGAATCTACTACCCAAGACTCAGAAATATTATCTACCGAAAGAATCAAATCATCTTTTAACACATCACCTGTTACATTTGCTTCCTGATTTCTCTCCTGTTGTCCATCTCTTTGTTTCTTTGGAAATCTGCAGTCTTTCTTCAGATGTCCTTTCTTCCCACAATTCCATCACTCTATCTTTCCAAGTCTGTATTTGGATCTGCCCTTCCTAGAATTCTCACGGTTCCCTGATCCCTTTCCTCTATCCTTTTGTCTTCCCCTGTTCTCCATGTTCAACGCATTACCTGATGTCTCACCTGTGCCTTTCCGTCGCATTTCCTCACTAAGGATAACACCAACAACATCATCAAATTTTAAAGTATTTGAACCAGTTACAAAGTTACTTACAGCCATGACCAAGCATTCCATCTTTCTGGCAATGAGCACAAGATTAGAAGAGCCCTAACCTCATCATCAAAGTCCACTTTTACAGAACTTAGTTGATTAGTAACCATATTAAATTCATTTAAATGATCTGCAATAGACCCACCTTCCAACATATTCATATTAAATAATCTCTTCATTATAAATACCTTATTGGACGTTGAGGGTTTTTCATACAATTTGGCCAATGCATCCATCAAACCCTTTGTTGTCTTTTCTTTCAAGATATTTAAAGCCACCGACGCTGCCAGGCTCAGTCGTATCGTTCCTAGAACCTTTCTGTCAAGAATCTCTCATTCTTCGACCTTCATGGCCACCGGCTTCTTTGCTACTCCACTCAATGGTAGGAATAGATCCTTCTGATATAAATAATCTTCCATCTACATCTTCCATAATTGGTAGTTTTGGCCGTTAAATTTCTCAACCCTAAACTTTCCATCTTCCGACATTTCTCCCACTCGAACCAAGAACCCTCTTTTCCTATGGGTTACCTTACGCTCTGATACCAGTTGTTAGAAAAACGGGACCGCAGGGCAATAAAATAAAACAAATGCAGAAACAAAACACAGAAGATACACAATACAAGAGAGACAAAGATTTACGTGGTTCACCCAGTGTGGGCTACGTCCACCAGAGAAATTGTCAGGTCCTTTCTTTATTATTATCCATCAAAATGAAGGGATATAACCTACAGTAAAACCCACTGTAACTTCCTCTTCTTTCTCTCACAGTCTCCTCTCTTAGAATACAATACTCAGCAACATACATAGCCGCAATACATTTCCCTCATAAAAGAGGGTTTCCTTCTAGGGAAAAAAACCCTAACATAATCTCTATCGTTAGATCTCCGACCTTATAATGAATGGTCTAGATTTACAATGAAATTACAATATACTTTTACAAGGCAATTTTTGCTTCGGGGGCTTTGCCCCTGAACCCCCACTTGCCCCCAGACCCCGCAAAGGGGGTACCCCCCCTCTGCACTCCCCCGCGTGGAAGAGTGTACATACTTATGGGGTGTAATCACTTCATGGGGTATAAACACAGCTTAAAGTAAAAGACCTCTAAATCAGGAAGATAATTAGGCTCCACAACCAATAGGAAGACCATACCTTTATGATAGAAAATCCATATTCTACAGGGAGGAAAATAAATATTGCTTCAAGAAAGATGGGAAGGAGTACATTGTTCGTGCTCATCGCATGAAAACTGACAGGTCCTTTGCAGCTATAGGATAGTTAAAAATAACGGTAAATGAAAGCAAAAGTTTAACACTTATGTCTATAACAAAACATGAAGTTAGTGATTCTAAACATGAGATTATTCCATATGTTTCAAACAGTCATCAAGTGTCACCGAAGGTACAACATAAGGTTCAGCTGCATACTTTGATTATTGTTTCTGTTCAAAAGGGGAAGCATGTTTTTTCATTTTCATTTGTATACTCAGTATTGTTGATTAGTTTGTTGTTTTTCAATGGTGTATGGTTGCAAAGTGAGACAAAGAATATAGATGATTGTGCGATAAATGAAATGATTACTTTGATAAACAATGCTATCTCAGTTTTCATGTTTGTTGTGATTAGTCAGGTGATCATTATCCCAGCATAGAGGATGGATGATACAAGACAAAGTGGGGAGGTAGTTACCTCACTTCTTACCTGAGTAAAAGCAGACTTTCGGTGGTCCAAAAGCTTCCAAAGTGGGGAGGAATGATCTAGGAGGCTCCCCAGGCTCAGAAAATGCTCAAAACTCAAATTTCTCAGAATTAGATGAAACCAACTCCATTGCGTCCGGCTCGTTCTCCCAATTTTGGCCATATATTTACTTTCTCAAACGGACATTTTATGCGAGAGTTATCGTACTCTGACTGTTTTCTCAAACAAACAAAAAGTCAATAGGTCCAGTCAAATGATGACATCAGCAGTGCTGACATGGAAGAGACAACTGGAGACAACTGGAAATCCAACAGAAGGTGACTGGTCAGTGACAGGGATCCAACCAATAGATGACAAGTGGCATTTGTTTGGAAAATGGTTGGGTGCCATGTGGCCCAATCATGGGCTGCCACATGGCACCATGGTATTGGTTAATGGTTGATGGAAAAAGTTTTATTGGAGTCCATTGGGTTTGATCCCATGACCTCTTGGGTCATCCCAAGCCTTTGAAAAAGGTCCCTTGCCAACACACCCTTGGTGGTGCTTGTAACACTAAAACACAAAATAATATAAATAAAGGTGATAAATAACAAGGGGGGCGCCCAATGGATAAACCTCAGCCCTAGTTTTGAGGAGAATCCCATGAGACTAGGGGGGCGCGCTCCAAAAGGGGCTTAGGCTAGCTAAGAACCCTCCTCTTTTTAGCTTGTGATCCTATGTATATGCCTAATGACCAGGAGCCAAGGGCGCGCCCAATCCAAAAGGGGCTACTCTGTGCATTTTTGTTAAAAATGGGTTTTTTAACTTTAGAAAAGCCCATATTTCATTGTTTTTTGGATATTTTGGCCATTTGAAGGGGGATTTGATCCCAACAAGAGGCCAGATCTTTAGGGGAAGTTGTGCTTCTCTTGTTGGGACTAAATACTATAAATTTAAGGCTTTTTGAGCTTGAGAAGAGGACTTTTTGATGCAGGGTTTTGAAGGAGCAATTTCTAAATTTTGTCCTTTTCTCATGTTTTGAGAGGCATTTTTCTCATGTTGTTGAGAGGATTTTGATGGTGCATGCATGAATCTGAGCAAGGAGGTCTTCTACAGAAGACATGAAGCATGTAATGTAACAGCAAAGATCATTGTAAGAGAACTTTGAGCATTTTAAAGAGTAATAAAGAGGTCCTCTACTTGGAAGCGGGCCCATAGACGTAGCCAACGATTGGTGAACTCTATTATCAACCTCTTGCCTCTATTTCTCTTTATGTTTTGTTGTTCTATTCTCTTCATTTGAAACATGTGTATTAATGGTTTATCTCTTTATACATTAATAAGAATCAAGTAAAAGTCACATTTGATATTCCGCAAACAATAACAAGTTTATGTATTTCGCATTCTTAACGATCCGATGCAAAAAGTACATTAAACTAACTTGTGATTTATCAGTAATACCTTCGTTTTTGGATCAATGTGTTGTATCATTGTGTTTATAATATTTTGCAAGTCAACTTTGGGAGGAGAACTGCAATCTAGGAGGCTGTAACAAGTGAAATAGGTCTACACCAACCGTAAGGACTAAAGGTGCACCCATTAACCCTCTTTCCTCTCTCTCGTCAGTTTGTTTAGATAGTTTTGGGGTAGCTTAAAGGGTAGAGTATTATTTTAAGGGAATTCATCACTCTGCCTTTACCTAGACCTAGTATAGGAGGATTTTTCACATAGAATACATGGAGTAGTCCATCCAGACAAGGAGTTCTGGACTATTTCAACTCGGTGGTGTGGTAGGTTGGGAGTTATGGTGGATTGATGAAGATCCTAGATCATAGAAGTATGGTGTGTGGTAGATTGTCAACCCTGTGGATGGAATTCTAGTGACTTGCAATGGTGATTTGTGATGGGTGCAGCTCAGGTGCTTTGGCAGAGACGAGATAGCTTTGGATGTTTGGCAGGATGATGAAATTGAGTCTTCATTGAGTCAAAAAGTTTCGCATTATTGAGATGTGACAATGTATGAGGTATTTGACCCAGGAGGATGAGGACACTTACATAAATGAGTTGCATAAGTCTAAAGTGGACTAGATTGGGTGTCCATCTGCATCTTAGGACTACTTTAGAGAGAGGACACAGGTTCAGTTGCAGCATGTGCATAGACACGGATAGTTTTGTGACTTGGATGATGGAATTGGGAAGAATTTCATTAGATGGTCATGACTAGGGTAAGAAAGATTCTTTCCTTGGAGGATTTCATGGTTTTTTATACAGTGTGAGCCATAGGCACATGACAGAGGCATAGGATTTGTTTGAGAGATTCATAGTTTCTGACTCAGGTATGTACGAGGAGCTTGGTATGAGGACCATGCATGTAGTACAGGTATCTCAAGAAGTGGTATTCTAGATGGAGTCAGGGGATGTGTTGTGAGTGGAAAATGTGTTATGGGTGCTAGGAGTGTGTTCTCAAACTCAGAGATTGAGGAGTATGGATATGTAGTGTTGTTCCATGTTATACATGTGTTATTGGATGCCCAGATTATCTAGCCCAGGAACAACATTGGTCCTAGAGTTAGAGAGGGAAACGTATATAGGCCAAGGGACCAGCCTATGCATGTTGTGCCTAGCAAGAGAAGAGAGACAAATGAGGAGGATCAAGTAGCTCTACCAGTAGTGTAACATCCCTAGCCACTTGTTGGGCTATGCCACTTAAAAAATTTCTTTCTCTGATACCATTTTGTAACGTACCCAACCACCTATGTTGGGCACATCACACCAAAAACTCTCTTGTCATCATCTCTGATACCATTTTCTAATGCATCCATCACTAACAACAACTCAACCAAGATGCTCTGATACTAAATAAAACATATAACTACACTCTGCAATGCACAGTTATATACATAATCATAACAGAAATATACATGCAGCATAAACATATAAAAACATGAAAAAAAATTCATAATTATTACTACAAAACATGATTTAACACACAATTGGAACTTATATTTGAATAAAGGACACCAACTATGTGAAAACCTTCCACGTTCCTCCCATCCTTATACCACACTTCTCATAACTCTCAACAGTGGGTCACCCTCGAGCTGAGGCTAAACTCCACTTGGGTAAGGGTTCCTAGACAAGCTAAGTTATCTCAATCAACAGGTAACTCATTCACAAGTGACTCGATCACAAGAAACTCTTTCACAGGTACCAATTCATACTAACAACCTACATTCCCTCATTCCCCACATGCATGTCCCACCCCAAGAAGTGTGCCCCTTCTCTGAAAAATAGTCCTTCGGCTACCCCACTTCCATTCTAGGGCTTCAGCAACAGGTTGGATAGGAAGTCTCAGATCCTTTTCATTGCAGTTTGGCACCTCATAAATAATTCCCAATAATTATCTCACCTAGAGAGAATGCAATGTCCTACGGGCCTAACAACTCACCTCTTCAGTCCATCTCTCCAAGCTAATAAATGTAAAAGTATCTGCAATAGTAACAGCAAAATACTAGTCAGAGTAACAGTTGGGTTCAATGACAGTAACCGTCGGGTTTGATGATAGTAACAGTCGGGATGAATATCACAGTTGTGTGAGTGCATGAATGATGATCGAATGATAGAAAAAATGTAATAAGTCCAAACTATTTGGATTCATGTTCCCAACTTGACACTTGCCATGTTGAGAATAGTCTTCATTCCACATGTCCCTCTCCCTCAAACTAAGGATAAAATAATATCCTTACTTTATATTTTTAAGGAATATTAATAGAATATTCTTGTGGTTTTAAGCCCCCTTAAATTCCCCCCCCTTTAACCTCAACTAGTGGAGTTAGCCCCCCATACTCTTTTACATGGTTGGTCTATCACAGTGATGTATTTCCATTATAATTTCATGTGATTACATTTACATTCTCAGTACAGAAGTACTGGTCTTTTTGCATCCAGGCTCGTCAACCTTAAAACATAAATATCGCACACTAAACCAATGCACATGGAACTTCTGGGATGTGTACCCTCTTCTTTCAATGCACCACCCACACGCACTTACACAAGTGTGCATTATAACCTGGAATTTATAAAAAAAGGCTCTCTGGCCTCCAAAATCACACACTAAGTTAGTGTGTGTTGAATCCTGGAATGTGTGCCCTCCTGAAAGGCTCTTCCTTTAGTGTGCCACCCTCACGCACCTATATTGGTGTGCATTGTATTCTTCAAGGTGTTCCTCTTTTAGTGCACCATACCTGTTCACTTACACAGGTGCATGCCAAATATATAAAAATGCACACTATAATCCTTTTAAATTGCACACACTCTTTTAGTACAGGATTCACATGCACTGACTTAATGTGCGTAGAACCAAACCAAAGATCTTGTTCCTTTAGCTCACTAGCTTATATGAAATTCAAAATTACATTTTTATGTACACTTTGGGTTCATCCTAAGTGTATTACATTCCCCTCCCCCTTATTTATTCACTGTCCTCAGTGCAATATATACACATGTACAACCAAAATTTCAAAACTCTTCAAAAAGATGTAGGTATTATGCTCGTATAGCATCCTCATGCTCACAAGTTGCATGCTCAGGGCCATACCTTGTCCATTATACCTTTACTATCCCTATGGCTTGATTCTGAAGTTTCTTGATCTTTCGATCCAATATGCACACTGGATGCACTTGAAAACCGATTTCTTGCTCCACCTATATCACATTCCAATCAATCACATGATTAGTATTAGGTAAATATATTTTAAGAAATGATATATGGAATACATTATGAATGCATATAGATGTAGGAAAAGTAAGCATGTATGTTATAGGCCCAATCCTTTCAAGGATTTCAAATGGCCCACAAAAATGCACTGCCAACTTTGAGCAATTTCCCAACTTCAGGGAACTTCTATTGGTCTTCACTTTCAAGAACACATGATCACCCACTTTAAATTTCCTATGAGTTTTTCCCTTATCAGCATATATTTTCTTCCTATCTTAGGCAGCCTTTAAATTATGTTTTATTTTTATCATCTTCTCTTCCATTCCCTTGAGTAGTGATGTCCCAACTACTATGCGGTATGTTGGGTTGTCCCATCTCATTGGTGTGTTGCATTTTCTACCATAGAGTTCATCAAATGGGTTCTTTTTCATGGATGCTTGATACCCATTGTTGTAATCAAACTCTACCAAGTGTAGATAATCCTCCCATTTGGATGGGTTATCCATCACATACATTCTTAGCATGTCTTCTATTACTTGATTCGCCTTTTTTGTCTGCTCATCCGACTCTACATGATAAATTGTGCTAAAATGTAGATTTGTTCCTTTCAAAAATTTTAATGTAAATTTTGGATCTCTGTCAAACACAATTGTCTTGGGAATTCCATGTAATCAATCTATTTCTTTCAAATAAATATCATCTATGTCAGTTGCTTTGTGAGTGAGATTTACTGGAATAAAAAAATCATCTTTGGTAAGCTTATCCACCACTTCCATGATAGAATCATGTTGCTTGTTAGTTCTTGGTAGTTTGGTGATAAATTCCATTGTTACAACTTCTCATTTCCACTCAGGAATGGGAAATGGTTTTAGCAAACTAGTTCGGTGTCTATGCTCTTCCTTGGCCTTTTGACATTCCAAACACCTGGAAATAAAATCAACAACTTATTTCTTCATGTCTGGCCAATAATATCGGCTTTTGACAGCTACAATAGTTTTATGATAACTTGGGTGTCCAACATAAGGTACATTATGCATCTCTCCCAATATCATAGTTTTCAATTCCTGATAATTTGGAACATAATTTTTTCCCCTGTACATGAGAATTTCATCATTTTCTAGCTTATAGTCTTCATCTTTCTATTGTAAATTGCATTGTTGAAGTTTTTCCTTTACCTCCATGTATTTTTTTTCTGGTTTTGCAGTCTCTAGAATTCTATCTTTCAAATTTGATTGGTACATGATAATGGTTGTAGCATGCATCTCATGTACCCTCCCGCTGAGTGCATCAACCACCTGGTTCTCTTTACCCTTGATATGTTTAATATCAAAATCATATTCATTAAGGAAATTTAACCAACTACTCTTCCTAGCATTAAGAGTTGGTTGTCCAAACAAGTATTTCAGACCACTATGGTTTATCCTCCATTCAAATATTTTCCTCATGAGGTAGTGCATTCACATATTCAAGGCATGTGCTATGGTTGTCAACTTCAAATCATGAGTAGCATAGTGCTTTTCATTCTCCTTCAACTTCCTTGATTCATAGCACACCACATACCCATTCTGACTAAGGACTCCACCAAGTCCTTCTTTACATGCATCAGTGCATACAATGAAATCTTCATTTGGATCAGCAATCCTTAGTATTTGAGCACTTCTTAATAAATGCTTCAAATTTTGGAAACTTATTTCACAATCCTTTTTCCACTCAAACTTCACACCCTTCTTCTTCAAGGAAGTGATTAGGTGTGCAATATTTGATAATCCTTCAATAAATCTCCTATATTAGCCTACAATTCCCATGAATGATCTCACCTCTAAGATATTCCTTGGTGTTGGCTATCCTTCAATGGCCTTTATCTTTTCTGGATCTATTAGTATTCCTTCCTCTGAAATGATATGGCCAAAATAATGTATTTTCTTCTGGTAAAATGAGCACTTGCTCAATTTGGCATACAACTTATGATCCCTTAATACATGTAACACCATCCTCAAGTGTTTTTCATTCTCTTCTTCAAACTTATAATATATAATAATGTCATCCAAAAATACAATGATAAACTTATCCAAGTAATTCTCTAAAATACCATTCATGAGACACATGAATACAACCGATGCATTCGTTAACCCAAATGGCACCACTGTGAACTCATAATGGCCATACTTTGTTTTGAAGGCATTCTTGTTGATGTATTCTTCTTTAATTCTTACTTGATGATATCCTAACCTGAGATCAATCTTGGAGAATATTTTTGCATCTTTCAATTGATCAAAGAGGTCATCTATCATTGGGAAAGGATATTTGTTCTTCACATTTACCTTGTTCAATTGTCTTAATTCAATGAAAATTCTCAAGGTTCCATCATTTTTCTTCACAAATAATACTAGGGAAACCCAAGGTGACACACTTGGTTGTATATACCCCTTCTTCAGAAGCTCTTTAAGTTTCATTTGTAATTCTTTCAGTTCTGGTGTACTCATCCTGTAAGGTGTCTTAGATATTGGAGTTTCTCCAGGCATCAAATTGATAGAGAAGTCAATATCTCTCTTGGGTGGAAACCCTGGTATTTCCTTGAATACATCTTCAAAATCTTTTAGAACTGCATAATCTCCAATATTTGGTACCTTAACTTTAGGTGTCTCTTCCATCTGCGCGGTGAATATTTGGCACCCTTTCCTGTAACTTTTCTTCAACTGCAAGGCTCAAACTTCTTTGATAGTTACTGCTCTGGGAATTATTTGTACTTTCCTTAAGTTACCTTCCTCGTCCAATCAAGTAAAATCCTTATTATAACAGTCAAGTACAGTATGATGTTGGTCCAACCAATCCATATGAATTAGGCAGTGTTGGCCCTTGGTTATGGATTAAGGAAGAAAGTGAATAAAAAGGAAGAGAAAAGACAAAGTATGCACTACACAGAAGATATATTGACTGAGAATGGGTCGAAGTGGTCAAAGAAGTGGAAAAGAAGGAGCGAAGTAAGGGAAAATGAGACATTGGATGTGAAGATCGAGGAGGATAGATCAACAAAGAATATGGATCGTGTACAACTTAGCAAGTAGAAAAAGCCACCAATGGATGTTTTGGAACACCTCGTGGGAAAGATGGAAAGACAGGTTGGTGAAGCTCTGAAAACACAAGTCAAAGTGGACCTAGGGTCTTAGACACCCAGGGTTTTGGCAATTAGGGTTTTGACACCTAGGTTTTGGCCTAAGGTTGTTTGAGAGTCATTGTAATGTATAAATAAAGACATAGATGAGAGAATAAGGGTTGGTTGTTCATTCTGAGTTCATTATTGGCTAGAGTTGTGTTGTGATATTGAGTGGTTTTTGTTATCTGGGAGAGAAGTGTTGTGTGTGAGAGCACTCTGGTATTGTAATATCTTCAACTGGGTGTGAAGATCAACCCTGCAGCTGGGTGCACAGGGAGGGGAGAGAAGAAGGGAAAGAGAGAGAGATCTGCAAGCCTAAGTGTGTAGATAGAACTGTAAGTTTTCATATAATATCAAGAAACACAGTTATGTGGACGTAGCCCTAGGGAGAGGGTGAACCATGTATATATTGTTGTTCATTTTGATTTATGTTGTGTTCTTTTTCCTTATTTTATTCTATTATTGCATCATTGTGTCATATCTGAGATATAGCTCACACAGTAGGTTTAAAGGAGATAAATAATAACTAGGTTGTTGTGTGTTGTTTCCTTGGATCCACTTTGTATTTCCTATGGTTGTAGACACCTATGTCCTGCAACCCCCTATTGCTACTTCGGGTGAGACTGCATCTTCTTCGTAGGTGTTTTCGAAAGGGCTAGTAGTTAGGGATTTTCAGTGTGTTGTTATAGATGAACCTTGGGTCTGTCGCTGTGCCAACAAATGGTTCTGTTGTCGGAACCGAGATCTTCTTGAGGGAATGTCAAGGTGGTTTCCATTGAAGATAGAGATTCATAAGTGGATAGAAGAACAAGAAAAGGACTTTGTTGAAGCTCAGAACAAGAACCCTAATCTTAGTACAGAAGACTAGTTGGGAAGGTATATATTTACTGATATACACAAGATTTGCTTTGGAGGAATTCATAAGGAGCTATACGAGTGGTTAGCCAAATTAGTAGATACCCAGTTTGTGATCAGATCTAGAACACCTTTGGTTTGGACGTCAGTGCTGATCAAGAAGGTCAAGAGAGTTGATAACGTTGTGTCAAGAGCAATATATCACTAGTTTGATAGCACCATTGGAGGGTACATTATTGATTTTGTTATTGATAGAGTAGAGTCATATAGCCAAGCAGAGAGATATTTCTTTAAGGGACCTAAAGGAAAAATTTTACACTTTTTGAAGTTGAAGATCAAGATGCTATTGCATGAGAAGAACATCTTGAAGATACAATGATTGGTTGGATTGAAAAGCTAATGTTCAAGAACTCAGACAGTGACAGTGACGCAGAGGTTGAACATACGCACAGTGGGAGAACCTTCAGAGAGGTTCCTCTAGTAAACCTGTTTGAGCATAGTTGTGAACCACTAGCATAGGATGAAGGGTTCTATAGTGGAGAAGAAGAGGAGTTATTGAACGAGGAACATTCAGAGTTTGTTGGGGTAGAGGAATAAAAGACTACAGAACCTCACCGGGAAGAATCAGAAACTTAAGGAACTGCATAGACTGTTGAAGTAAGTATTATTACTCCTCTTGTTGTTTTAGCAGCGTTAAGTAACCAGAGTAGTCAGATTTATCAAAGCACTCAAAACACTATTACCGGTAGTTCAGCACATACTCAATCAAGAAACCTAAGAAGATCTATGGCAAATGAGATGAGGCTACCTATCTTTAGAAGAGATGGATCTGAAGATCCTGATTAGCAATGGTTTTTATGAAAGGTTGTATGAAGTATTAAGCAAGTCAATGATGAAGCATTTAAGAGAGATCTGTTTAGTACTACCTTGAGAGACCGTGCACTGAGCTGGTACATGAAGTTTGTTAATGGAGTTGCATAGCCTAAACCATTGAATGAGATCAAGACTGTGTTGAGTGCAGAATTAAAGAAACCCAAGTCAGAGTCACAATGCAATATAGAACCGAAAGAAATCAAGCAAAGAGTAGTCGAACCTGTTTGGGATTTTGATCATAGGTTTAATACCTTGATAGGCTGGTTGAGTTTTCATATCCCAAATGAGAAGAACAAAGAATGGTTCATTATTTCCCTCCTACCACACATCAGAGTTCCTTTGATGCAGTAGAAGGTTGCTTCATAGGATGAGGTGTTGGAAATCGCCATGAAACTAGAGTCAGCCCCTATGGGAGAATCCAGCTCAGGTATGAGTCAAATTTTGAGTCAGCTAACTAGCTTATCTCTACAGTTCAAAAATATGAAGAAAGACAAGGGAAAGGATAAAAGAGAAGACATCTAGTATATCATATGCAAGTCAGAAGGCCATGACAAGGATCATTGTCCCATGTTTAATGAATACTTGGCCTCAAGAGCTCCGATCCCTTTGAAGCAGGTTACTCTAGCTTGGTGTGAGTTATGTCGAAATAGACATCGCCCTGGTGAATGATATTACATGCAAAAATATGTTCAGACACCTACAAATATTTACTACACATTTTTTAAATATATGGGGCATGATGAGAAGGACTGTAGGGATTATGACCTATTGCATGAAAGGTCAAGGGATACATATAGGATTCAAGGAGAGATGCAGAAAGAGGGAAATAATACACAATTTAATTCCCCAAGAAGAGGAAACTTCAACCCTCGTGGTGGATTCATAGGAAGAGGATGAGAAGGAGGCATGGGTCGAGGTCGAGGTCAGATCATTTATTATAACTAGGCACAGCCAGGTCACTTGGAAAGGTATTTCCAAAACCCTTGTACCACTTGCAGCTACTACAACTCATTTGAACATGTCATTGAAGATTGTCCTGTGCTGTTAGCCAAAATTCATGAGAGACGAGGAGGAAACCAGCAAGTACAAATAATCTCAGCAGAACCTCATGGAGAGGATCCCAGAGTCCTTGTTATCACTAGAGGATATGAAGTTACAGGAGAAGACAAAGCGACCCTAGGAAATACTATAGAATAATCAAGGGTCAGAAGAGATGCAGAGAAGACACAAGTGTTTGATCCAAGGAAAGAAAAGCAGACATTTGAAGAGGCAAGAAAAGAATTTGGAAGAGACTAGGCTTCTTCATCAAATACACAACCAGAAGTGAGAGAATGTGGAAGTCCTCTGGAATTCGATCAGTCTGCTTCACTCAGAGAAGGAAAAGTGGTAATCAAGCTCGTGGAATTCTTATGTACTTGCATTAATTTTATCAAGGATGAAAGAGTTGTACAAGAACTACAAAATCTGATCAGACAATATGAGATAGGCAAGGTAGATCCTATGCTAAATAAAGCATTACATCAAGTATCTAGGAAGAGAAGGACAAATAAAGAACTATGCCTTAATTCTCAAGTTGGATATTATGACATAGATTGTGTGGTCCTCGACTTAGGGTCAGAAGTCAATGTTATGACAAAGCAGACCTAGGCATTGATGGGAAAACCTAAGTTTATTTACTCCCCTATCAGGCTCAGGATGGCTAATTAGCAGGTAGTAATCCCCTTTGGAAGACTGGAGCATGTCCCCATGGACATCAACGGGGTAAGGACATTTGTGGACTTCGAGGTGATTGAGATAGTTGATGATAGTTGTCCTTATCCTGCATTGTTGGGAATTGATTGGGATTTCAACAATTCCACTGTCATTGACTTAAAGAAAAGGAGAATGACATTTGAAGGAGATGGCATTAGGGTCATTGCACCTCTGGACCCTAATGAAGGTCATAGATACACATAACTGATCAGAGAAGAATACCATGCATATGAGCTTGAGAATATATATAAATTGACAGCAAGATAGCAGGATCACATTAATCCTACAACAGATGGGAATTTAAGATGGCAAAGTGATAGGGCATGTTCATCAGATTCAGAAGAAGAACTAGAGAACTGCAGAACAAAATGTATGAAGTTTTTGCACGGAGGTGTGCTAGATTGACCAGGGAATTTCGTTGGATTGGAACAGAAGTAAGTAATCTGCCCACCTTTGATGGTTTAAATCATTTAGAAACATTCTTATTGGAATTTGAAGAAATTGTACCAGTATAACAGAGACTATTGGCACTGGATGAATCCTTGAAAGCAACTTTGACGAGATGGTGGGGGACACACAAAAATAACATCACGTAGTGGGTGCAATGTCACACTTTGATGACAGTGCACTTTTCAGAACAAGTAGAAGGGTTCAAAGTTTGATACACGAATCAAAGTTGTCTAAAGGACCACATGTGAAGTTTTGAGGAGGCCTGGAGCAGCATTCCTCAATATCAGTGGGTGCATAAATTCATTAACACTTTAGACACAACCCCTATCAATTGGTATCTTCAAGAAGAATTGTGCCTCACCACTGAAGATTGGTACGGTATGACTCAGAACTTTGTAGCTACATTTTTATTTAAAATTCAGTACCCCATAGTAGATCAAGCTTTACAAGTGATAAGACAGAAAGTATTTGAGGAGGCGCCTAACCTCCCTGTTGAGCAAGAAGAGGATGAATAGACTGAACCTCTTCAAAAATTGCAAGGTTGTTACAATATCAATGTTGATGAAGATGATGATCCTAGGAATGTGAACATCATAGAAACCGAAGGATAGAGAGACATAGAAGGACCAGGAGTTGAACTACATTTTATTGGATAGCCAATTAAAATCAAGAAAGTTAATATTGGAACAGAGCAAGAACCTAATCTCGTAAATGTTGGATATTATTGGGATGATGCCACTATTGACAAGATCACAGAACTACTACATGAAAATCATGACTTGTTTCCAACCAAGTTTACCAACATGAAGGGAATTAAAGGGCCCATGGGAGAAATGAAGATCCCTTTGAAACCAGATGCAAGGCCAATCAAGGAGAGACCCTACAGATTGAATCCCAAGTATAAGTAGAAAGTCAAGATTGAATTAGACAGAATGTTGGAAGCAGGAATCATAGAACCTATTGAAGAGTCAGAATGGATTATACCTATGGTGGTTCAAGATAAGAAGACAGGAGAGATCAGAATCTGTGTAGACTTCAGGAAACTGAATGATGCATGTTTACATGACCCATTCCCTACACCGTTTACTAATGAAGTGTTAGATAATGTGGGAGGAAAGGAATTTTACTTCTTCACAGATGGATTTTCAGGTTATCACCAGATCAAGATTGCCAAGGAAGATTGACATAAGACCACATTTGTAACAAAATGGGGATCCCACCAGTACACAATGATGCCTTTCATATTGAAGAATGCACTAGCCATGTTTTATAGGGTGGTGGTCGAAGCATTCAAGGAATTTCTACATAAATTTCTGGAAGCATATTTTGATGATTGGATTGTTTTCAGGTTATTGAAAAATCATATTGAATGTTTAAGACTAATGTTGTATAAGTGCAGGCAATATCAGATTTCCCTGAACATGAAGAAGTGTATCTTATTTTCACCCTTTGGAGTGTTTCTAGGCCATATTGTGTGTAAGCAGAGGTTGTTGGTAGATCCTTCCAAGATTTCCATCATTGTTGATATACCCCCTCCTACTTCGGTTAGACAGATGCGCACTCCACTAGAACATATTGGATACTATAGAAAATTCATCAAGGGCTATGCACAGATAACAGCACCCATGGAGAAGCTTTTAAAGAAAGATTGTCAGTTTCAATGGTTAGAGGAATGTCAGCAGAGCTTCGACACACTGAAACAAAAAATGGTCATTGCGCCTATTTTGGTTTTCCCAGATTGGAGTAAGGAATTCCATGTGCATGTCGATGTGTCATATATTGCATTAGGAGCAGTGTTATCACAACCGGGAGCAGGGGATATTGACCATCTGTTATCCTTTTCTATCAGGAAGCTCTCAATAGCTAAGATAAATTACACTACCACTGAGAGAGAAGGTTTAGCCAGGGTGTATGCGTTGCAAAATTTCCATCACTACTTGTTGGGAGGACACTTTAAGATATTTATTGATCACTATTCATTGAAATACCTAGTCAACAAGCCAATGATGGGGGGAATGATATGCAAATGGCTTCTATTATTTCGGGAATATGATTTTGAGATTGTGTTCCAGGGAGAATGAACAAGGGACCTGACCACTTGTCTAGGTTAGAACATGGAGAGGAACCTACCAGTTTGGAGGTTACACTACCATATGCCCAGTTTTTGGCCATCAGAAAGGTTGATAATCACTTCACCGAGATAGTCAAGTTCATATCTATAGGGAGGGCACCTCGCAAATACACCATCATTCAGAAGAAACAATTGGTAGTTCATGCTGCAGATTTTTCACTTATAGTTGGACAACTATATAAGATGGGACCTAATGAGATCTTGAGGAGATGTGTTATGGAGGAAAAAAGACCATTGATTCTGGCATAATCACATGAAGGCATCGTAGGAGGACACTATGCAAGAAAAGAAACAGCATAGAAGGTTCTTAGAGTTGGCCTCTGGCGGCCCACTTTAAACAAAGACACTAAGGAATACTACAAAGCCTGCGATGTATGCCAAAGAGTTGGGAAACCTTCCAAAAGGGATGATATGCCTTTATCACCTCAGATATCCTTACAGGAATTTTAGAAATGGGCCATTGATTTCTTGGGACCTATCAACCCACTAGGAAAGTGCACAAGAGCTCAATACATAATCACTGCGACAAAATATTTGACCAGATGGGTAGAAGCAAGAGCAGTTAAGGACTGTAGTGCAACTACAACTGTATTATTCATATTTGATAATATCATAACCAGGTTTGGATGATCGAAGATCCTTATGAGAGATCAAGGTATACATTTTATTAATAAGACTATTGAATCCTTGACTCGGGAATTTGAATTTCACCACCAAATGAGCACTTCGTACCATCCACAAGCGAATGGTGCAGTCGAAGCTTTCAACAAGATCTTGGAGATAGCGCTAACAAATATTTGCAGTGTGAACGGAGATTATTGGGATTTGAGAGTACCAGCAGTGTTATGGGCCTATAGAACCACTTGCAAGAAGCTCACAATGCAGACTCCCTTTAAGTTGGTTTATGGTCTAGAAGTAGTAGTACCTATGGAATATTTGGTTCCTAGCTTAAGAATTGCAGCATTCACAAATATGGATGACACTGTCATTGTTCAAAATAGGCTTGCATAGTGGGTAGAACTAGAGGAAGACAGATTTATTACAAGATTCCATTAGCAGGTATAGAAAGAATGCAAAAAAGCTTATCGTGACAGACACATCAAGAAGAAATCATTCAATCAAGGAGATCTAGTATTGGTATATGACATCAAGTTCATGAAGAATCCAGGGAAGTTCAGGACACATTGTGTTTGGCCATATGAGGTCGCCCATGTTATAGAAGGAGGATTTGTGCAGTTGAAGACTTTAAATGGAGAATGGAAGGAAGGTTTATTGAATGGGAGTCCGTTGAAATTGTACTATAACAACCAGTTGCCCCTCAACTCTCAATAAAAGCAGAAGGAGAATGATCTAGGTACCAGGTGCAGTTGAAACTATGTACCATACACATAAAAGATAGTATGCACACAGGGGGAGGGACAGAGCAGAAAGAACTACAAGCACCACATCGCACATGATCATGATGATCCCACAAACACTTATCCCACGATGGAACTAGTGCTTGTAGGAACGTATCCCTTCTTAAAGGAACTTGCTCATCCTTGATCAAGGAAACATATTTCAGCAGTTCTAAAAACCTCCTTTCATACTCATCTATGGTCATACTCCCAAGCTTGAATTCAAAGAATTCCTTTATTTTCTTATCATAGTATCTCTTAGTTAAGTATTTCCTTTGAAAATACCTCTTTAATTACCTCCAAGTTACATTTTTCTCATCAATGTGTTGTACCTGCACAAATTGATCCCACCACATTGATGATTTTCCCTTGAGTTGATAAATAGTTATTCTACCTTCTTCTTGTGAAGAGTAATTATGCAACTAAAAATACTTGCTCATATTTATCAACCATGTCTCTGCATCCCCATCCTTATTTTATTCACCATCAAAAGTAGGAGGCTTGATTTTGTTCATTTCCCCCTAAAGTTCATCCACTCCATAATTTTTATTTTGCTTCCTGATAGGGGATGGACTTGCACTATTGTGTGTACCCCTAGTTGAATGTCTTGGAGAGTGATGGTGTCTTCCAACACTTTTTCTTCTTCCCCTATTATCATGAGACTTATGGCTCTCTGATTTGCTTGACTCTGTCTCATTATCCATCTTCTTCTCTATTCTATCCAAGATCTACATCAACTTAATGTTGAAGTATTCCTAATACTCCTTGGCTTTCATAAGCCTCTCATTATCATCTTTATAACTCAATACATCATTTTGAAAACTTTTTATAGTCTCTACCAAGTTCATGATTTCTTCCTTACCTTCTTCATGTCCATTTGAATTTGTACCTTCATTACCCATATGGACATATATTCCTTTGATCTATTCTTCATGGTTGTAAATTCCCTATACATCTTTCATGATTCTAAACTTGTCTTGACCCTATTCTAATCTAAATGTTGTTAACTCCACAAAATGTGCAGCCAACAAAATTTGTTAGGCTAAACAATTTAACAAGTTCATGAAAATATGTACAATTATGTTTCCATAAAGCATCAGAATTTTTTCTTCTGATTTCTTGGGAATATTAACTTCCCAATCAACTTCGCGCACACTACTTCCCAATTATAACCCATAATTAGCATGTTCTTGTTTTACACGCACACTGCTAGAATGTAGTGCATGTATCACGCATCTATAACTAGTGTGTATACTTTTATGTTGTGCGCTAAACTCTACTGAGTACAACCTTTGGGTCGCACCCTAATACTTTGCATGCACTATAAGCACCACACTGCACTAGGCCAAGGTTTAGTGTGTTCACACTGTGCACCAAAACTCCCTATGCTCCAAAATTCTGTCGTGCACCAATATATATTAAGCATGACTTTTCTATCACACTTTGATACTCTACATGCACTACAAGCACAATGTTGTGCGCGCATCAACAAAAATGAATTGCACTCAACCAATACTCCAAGTGCACACTTTGTGCATCTCACTATTAATCGTGCACTACAAACTCTACACCATACGATGCTAAAATCCAGCATGCATTACCGCGCACCTCTATTCTGCGCATGCCCCCAATTATACACAATGCAGTGCCAAAACTTAGTGTATATATAATGTGCACCCTTATTTTCTACGCAACGTCAAATGTTTGGTGTGCACACCTATGCAACACTATTCTTCCATGTCACCGGCTTCACATAGTGTAGTACCCAATTTTAATGTGCACACTTACGCACCTTATTCTTTTGTGCATAACTACTACTTAGCATGAAAAATATTTTGACGCTTAACTGATTTTTCCATAAATTTTGATGTAGAAATTGGGGATTTTGCCCGATTTTCACCCAGTTTTATACCATGGACATTCTGCAACCATGAAATTTGCTCAATTTCACTCTAATATATCCAAATTCAACCTTTTGCAACAACAATTGTTTGTGCGCCTTGTTGGTTGATATTCTAGTTGTGATTTTTCCCAAATTCATTCACAAATTGAGAATTTATTCCAACAATTACATACAATATGTTGTGGCTTCCCTATAACTTCATATTAGACCAATTCATGTATGAATTTTCCTTAAACGGGGATTAAAATTAAGGATATCTCATCACTTAACCAATTTTCCCCAAATTCTCCATGAATTTAACAATAGAAATTGGCGTTTTTACCCAATTCCACTCAATTACTTCAATTTATGTCATCGACGTCATGAAACTTGAAATTTAGCCACTCCAAAATTCAATTCTCTGTAATAATCTGCTTCGACATTAAGCTAACTCGTCCTATCTAGGCTCAGTGTTGAAAACCAGGCTCGGATACCAATTTGTAACATCCTCAGCCACCTGTTGGGCTATGCCACTTAAAAAATTTATTTCTCTGATACCATTTTGTAACGTACCCAGACACCCATGATGGGCACATCACACCAAAAACTCTCTTTTCATCATCTCTGATACCATTTTGTAACTTCTCCATTACTAATAGAAACTTAAACAAGATGCTCTGATACTAATTAAAACATATAACTACACTTTGCAATGCACAATTACATACACAATCATAACAGAAATATATATGCAACATAAATAGATAAACCCATGAAAACAAATGCATAGTTATTACTGCAACACATGATTTAACACACAATTGGCACTTATCTTTGAATAAAGAACACCAACTATGTGCAGACCTTCCACATTTCTCCCAGCCTTAGACCACACTGCTCATAACTCTCATTGGTGGCTCACCCTTGAGTTGGAGCTAAAATCCACTTGGGTAAGGGTTCCTAGCCAAGCTAAGTTATATCATTCAACAAGAAACTCAGTCATGGGTAACTCAGTCACAGGTGACTCGATCATAGGAAATTTATTCGAAGGTACTAATTTATACTGATAGCCTACAATTCCCCATTCCCCACATGCATGTCCCACCCCAAGAAGTGTGCCCCTTCTCTGCTCAACAATCCTTCATTTTTCCCACTTCCCTTCCAAGGCTTCAGCAACAGGTTGGATAGGAAGTCTTTGATCCCTATCGCTGTAGTTTGGCACCTCGAAAATAATTCCCATAAATTATCTCACTATCACATACCCACTACGGGAATCAAAACATTCCATCGAATTCTCGAGGATCAAAATCCCTGAAAATACCTACAGGGGTCTAGCATAGGCTAGTTCCTTCCTTGTCCACCTCCATGTGATCGTAGGTCACAACCATAGGCTGAACAAGTATGGCGTCCTTTCACTCTTTGTGACTCAGCGCTACCAGAGTGTCGATTCTTTTGACTCTGCAAACCCCGAATGTCAAACTGTCGAAGAAGCTTCGATCAGCAATTAGCCCCTTGGGCTATGCCTTAGTCCATAGATCCTTTTCGGTATCTCCCCTGTGTGAACAGCACTAGGCACAAGCTCCACATTTCCCAAGTGACCACAGCTCTATGAACAAGGCCTATTCCCAAAGATGCTTGTCGCAACTCGCCATCTCGCGAGTTCGCGAGTCGAAACTCCTGACTCTTTCTCCCCAATCTCGCGATACCCGAGATCACGAAATGGGTATAGCTCCTTTCTATCAGCACCTTCCGCACATGACCACTAGCTAGGCTAAATGCTACCACCTCTCACTACTTTCCCCTTTGTGATTCGAAGGGTTGTGCTCCCGTGTTCTTACTCCGCAAATCCCCGAGACGCGAGAAGTCAACGGAGTGTTGACTCCTTCTCCCCAAATGATGCATGTTTGCCTGTCAACCACGCGGGCCCCACCTTGCAGTCCTGCCACGTGTCCCTTATTTTGTGCCTCAGATATTGGCACTTCACGACTTCTGCAGTCGAGACAAGGTCCTCTCAACCTACGAACCTCTGAGTGCACGATACGTGCAATAAGGCCATGATCCAACGGTCCTCCCGTTCCTGGATCCAACGGTTCATATTTTTCTCCTCATGATTTCGCACTTCACAACTTCATGAGTTGGAGCACCCAACTCTTGCACTCTCTTCTTGCGAAACCCCGAGATCCCGAACTCAAACCTCTTCGAGACTGCCTTGGCCCTAATCACCTTGCAACCCTACAAGATCCAATGGCTATCAGTTGTTCGCCACTTCTATCTCAAAGTGTCTCCACTGTCCATACAACTTCTCCCATGGATGCTTCTACGACTTAACTCCCTCACAACTCAGTATGATCCAACGAGCCATGACATTTTGGCACTTCTCTACGAAGTCTCTCTGTCATATGTTTCTTCTCTCTTCTGCGCACATCTGGATGTACATTTTTTATGACCCAGATCTATTTCACTCCAGCTAATATAATGGCAATCGTAGCTCCTCCTTGAGCATGCGCTTCTCTTCCTTCTCCTTGGAGGATTTCTTAAGTATCAAAGGTCTTGGCCTTTACTTCTCTTCTGTGATCTTTGCAGCTAAGGCTCTGTGCACAAAATGGCACTATCCCTCCTGAGCTTCTCTTCTCTGGAACTGTGAAATATTTCCTCGACCTCATTGATTCCTACAGGGTATGCGCACACGACAAGGTGCTACCTGTCCTCCTCAGATGGATGGCTATGATTTTCTCGTGACTTCACCACCCACGAAGTTGAAATACTTCCCACTAGGACTTCCAATGTCTGAATCCCCGATATGGGTGATTTTGCAACACGTGTCCTCCTTCCAACGGACAGCTCAGGTTCTTTCATGAATTCGCCACTCGCAAGGGCTAGGTGCTCACCTGTGTGAGTCCTGGTGCCCGAATCTCTAAAACAGATGATTCCGTGACACGCGTTCTCCTGTAGATGGATGGCTCAAATCCCCTTTCACTATTTTGGGACTTCTGATGTCGATTGCCCGGACTCCCGAATTCTCGAATGCCGAAATCTCGATACGAACTCCTTCTCGGGACTTTTACTGTTGTTCATGAGGGTTTATCCCTCATGCATCTCCTGACAGATCCAACGGCTGTCGGGTTTTCTAACTAAGATCTGATGGTTTAGATCGGTCCCACGTTGTGCACTCTTCCAGTGCTCCCTGGACATGGAAAAACCAACAGTCCAGATACTCTCATGGACCTTGGGAATCTATGGTCCCGATTTCTTCACCACTGACGAAGATAAAGGAAAGGGGTTAAGGCATGTATCACCCTTATTTCTTCCTCCAACCTAACGGTTGTGAATGACTGCAAATATTCCGACGAAATCTCATCCATCGATCGATACCTATCACTACGTTGTTATTTCGGGATTTCAAGAGGACCATTCTTCCGTATATAGGGTTACTAAGACTTGCGCCTTCAAATCCTTTTCTAGGTTCTTGATAAGCTTTCCAAGGAGGATATCTCTGTGGAGAGATCGATTCTGAGTATTCCTGGGGACGAATAGAGGTATATATTTCATGAGAGCAGACTCAAAGTCTGAATTAATTCAATATATATATATATATATATATATATATATATGTACAAATCTATCTATAAATGTAAGCCATACATGGTCCTTCCAACAAAAGCATGCGACCACCATTTCAAATTAAACACCATGTTGTTCCAGAGTTTGTGTTTTAAGGCTATAAAACACACCGTCTAGGCATCCGAATGTGATAATGCTTTTAAAGCTAAGAAACAAAGAAAACCAGATCAAAATCAATTTCTCAACTGTCTCTGTCTTTCTTCCCTTTGTTCTTGGATGGTTATATTGAGTTCTATCGCTGCCCACGACCTCTCTAACTCAGTTCGGTTCATTGCAGTTTGTAAGATAGTGTTAAATAGGTTCAATGCTATGCTAGTTTGATCTTGCAAACCGGGTTCTATGTTTGGTTGTCTTCCGTTTGGTACTGTCATGGGTAATTGATTTTTATGTTTTTTATTGGAGAGTCTTTGAT
>JZKD02S1269706.1:121458-135632 GCA_000966675.3 Picea glauca
TGCTGGGTTTTCTTCCCCTAGAGGGTTTCCCAGGATAAATGTTGTGTCTATTGTGGATGTGTATTTCTCAGTGATCTTGTTCATATTATTCTCTTATCTTATGAAATGCAAAGAAATATAATATCAGCATAAAACATTAATAGACACTTGTCATGCTAACAATTGTCTTCAATCCACATGTCCCTCTCCCTCGGACTTAGGATAAAATAATATCCTTACTTTATATTTTTAAGGACCATTGATATAATATTCCTTTGGGTTTATGCCCCATTAACTTGGCCCCCCCTTAACTTCAACTAGTGGAGTTAGCCCCCCATTCTATTTTATGTAGTTGGTGTGTCACAGTGATGTATTTTCATTATAATTGCATGTTTTTACATTTGCATTCTCAGTACAGAAGTACTAGTCTTTTTGCATCCAGGCTCACCAACCTCAAAACATAAATAGTCTGCACTAAACCAATGTGTGTGAAACTTCTAGGATGTGCGCCCTCTTCCTTCAGTGCACCTCCCACATGCACTTACACAGGTGTGCATTATAACCTGAAATTTATACAAAAAGGCTCTCTGGCCTCAAAAATTGCACACTAATTCGGTGTGTGATGAATCCTGGAATGTGCTCCCTCCTGAGAAGTTCTTCCTTTAGTGCAGCACCCTCATGCACCTATATTGGTTCACTCTTTATTCTTCAAGTTGTTCCTCTTTTAGTACGCAATACTTGTGCCCTTACAAAGGTGCACGCCAAATATATTAAATTGTGCGCTATAATCATTTTAAATTATGCGCACTCTTTTGGTACAAGATTCATGCGCACTGACTTAATGCACACAGAACCGAACCAAAGATCATGTTCCTTCAGCGCACCAACTTATATGAAATTCACAGTTACATTTTTATGTACACTTTGGGTTCAGCCTAGGCGTATTACAATTTGTGAGGTAGGTGGCCCCACCAATAGCATAGAGGACAATGGACAGGGAGAAGGTAGCTCTGGAGGTTGTGTAGACTAGAAGGGAGTCTGACTTCAGAGGGAGTCAGTAGACTTAAAGGGAGTCTGACTTCAGAGGGAGTCGGGAGGCTCAGAGGGAGAGTCATTCACTCAATGGGAGCTAACCTTCAGGTCCAAGTGGGAGAGAGGCATCTTCCAAGATTGCCAGGAGGGTGTCATGGTTTGAGATGACCAGAAAGGAGGCTCAAGAGAGGGAGGATTCTAGAAAAAAGGTGTATTCTAGGAAGGGATCGTGCTAGACAGTAACAGCCAATGAGACAAATTGGATAGTAAGATTTGCTTCAATGACAGAGGGAGCATCCAATCAGGAGGATTGGAGTGCATCTGTGGTAGAAAATCTTGTACAAGAGTTAGAGCTACTCCTAGGGTGGGAGACAGAGCTATTTCCAGGTGATTGTAGAGTGTGGTGAGAATACCTCCCTCGCTAAGAGGGGGTGTTGACTTTTGTAGCTTCAGGAAGGTATTCTCACGTGGCCTAGGTGTCAGGCATGTGGGAATCATTGTGGGAACCACATTACACTATTTTTTTGGAGAAAACCATCATTGGAATGAAGTTGGGGCTTCATGGGTTTGGTAGTGGGATTTGTGGATTTTTGTTGGGGTTTCAAACCCACAAGAAAGTATAATTTGATGTTGACTTGTGAAGGGGATTCTATGCTGACCCGTAAGACTTGTATATAAAGGAGATAGGTCATTGTGACATTTCATATGGTCTAAATTGTGTAGGTATGGAGTTAGCATAAGTGAGTGAGAAATTGTGCTAGGAGGCTTGGTGATTTCATCAAGGGCATGTCTATAACTTCGGAAAATATGGCCTAGGAGAGAGGTATCCATAGAAGGAAGAAATTATACATGTGGAGTGAATCGTACGAAAGTGTCTATACAGGTATTCATGAATGTATGTGAGTTGTAGTGGGAACAATACAGTACATATGCATATTACATTAGGAACAGTCAGGTATGTGTGTGGGTTGCAATAAGGTGAATCACGTATATGCAGGTTGCAATGTCTATAGTCGCGTATATACGTGGGTTGTAGTAAGGTGAATTGTGTATGTTTGTACAAGGATTATGAGCAGGAGAAGGTCCATATAGGTTGATGTCAACAATAATACAGGTGATGTCAACAGGTCATATAGGTGGTCTGCAGCAAATTTGTAAGTTGGGATTTGTCCCAAGTATTTTTCTGATGGTTTGTGGTTTTTGAAGGACAAGGTTGTCCTTGGATTTTGGTGTAATTGTGACAGCTAGGAGGGATGGTTTTTTCCCTCAGAATTTCTAAATTTGATAAAGTTATAGAACATAAATTTTTTGTCTCATGTGTATTGATGATTCATCTATGATCTTATTGTTTCCACTACATATATTTTTAGTGTAAAATTGTTCAATGACAACAACTAGGGTTTATTGTTAGCTCACTAGGAAGCAATTTCATATCTGAAAATTAGTCACATAAGATTGAATGTGAAAATTGACATACAATATGCTCATCACAAGACAACATTAATAAATTCCTAAGATCAGTGAAAGATCATATTGACCAAAGATTGAAAAAATGGGTTTACCACATTCCATTCACTTGCGGGATAATATACATCAATGAAATAGGGAGGTCCATCCAAACAAGAGTAAAAGAGAACATTTTATATATCTTGTGTAAAAGGACTCGTAAGTTGACACTGGTTGAGAATTTGCACAATACTAAACATCCCATTAAAATTGAAGAAATGGAAATCCTAGACAAAGTCGATAAATGGTCCAAAGGAGAATAAGAGAAGCAATAAAGATTGTAAAAACTCTAATTGTCTAAATCATAGTTTGACAATTAGTCAAGTATTCCTACCAAATCTTGTTAAAGAATAAATAATCAATAAATTCCTTGATAGATTAATGTAGAAGGTTATCTAGAGTGTTGTTTTTATATTTATTAAATGAAGGTGAGGTTGAACAACTCGGCATCATTATTGTCATGATTATGACCCTAAGAGGAGGCTCGAAAAGTTGACTATAAAAAATAGAACATATCGTAGCTACTCCAATTTGTTGGGTGTAATATCTCTCTTCTTATTTCTTAGGTCTGACCCAAGTTTAGATCTGATCAGGTTTCCAACAAAATCCTCTAAAACTATCGGCCCTCGTGGTAAACCAGAAGGAAACACAGTGCACAAAATGTAATGCATAGTCTCACCCAAGATAGTTCTATGGGTGACTACAAAGCTCAAGTGCTTTCAATCTAGGAAGGAGAGGGGATCAAATATTATATTTAATCTTCTTCAGGCCTTAAATTGATTATTTCTTCTATTATTCCTAAGATTCAATCATCTTTTAATCCAAGCATGCATTCCAATATATTTATCGTAACCAGTCATTCATAAACTAATCACTGAAAGAAGTGAATATGCAATAAACATTACAGATAACACGTGTTTTACCATGGTTCACCCCCTCCTGGGTTACGTCCACGAAACTTTGGCTTCCAATATCTTTTATTAAGTTATTGCAACATATGGAATTGCATGCACTATAGTCCCAATAATACAATCATGAAAAAGGTTCCACAACCTCTGTGAGGCAGACTATATCACACTAAGCCCCTCAACCTATTATATAACCCTCAAGATCTAGATACTTGACTCTTCTATAGCTCAACAGCTTACAAAATATATTAGAACTACAATGGTCGCAATGAACTAGTATCAGAACTGAACAGCACTAAGAAGAACCAACCCTGACCTAGACATCTTAGGTTCTTATTTATACTATTGTACCAACTTATTAGCAATTACAATCTCTTACCAAAACCCTAACCCTAACCTGGTTAAGTTTTCCTACTTGCATGCCTTGCATGGTTTCCTCCTTTGCATGTAGTTTTTCCTCGCACGTGATGCTTTCCCTTCCACTTGTTCTTCTGGAAAATTGGGCTTTACCTTCCAACAATAGTCATTTCCTCAAAATAGACCTGCACCCAATAGGCCCCCAAAACTGACATGTGTCTTGTCCTAAGCCACCTGGGAAGTGTGCTCTCCCTGAATAGTCTCTTCCAGGTTGTGGAACTTTTCCTTTGGTTCCTTTCCTCTTTCTCTTATCTGCGCAACTTTGTTTGTTAGTGCCTCTATAATCTGCGATGTTATCTTCTCCTGTATCAAGGTTTTTCACTCTACTTGTGTCTATACTTTTCTTGTCTTCTTCTCCTCCAACTGTGCAATCATATGAGTTGATTGTTCTTGGAGGGGTTCTAGTTTTGCTTATCTTGCTTACTTATTTCTCTGCGCAGTTTCTAATTCTGATTGCAGGTTCTTCATGTCATGCGTGCTCTTTAGGCTCTCTATGATGCTCATTGCTTTCTGCCTTTGCTTGAGCTCTTGTATGACTGCGCTGACTCTCTCCTCTTCTTGGTCCCACTGTTTCACCTACTCATCTTCTTCCAATGTTGTTCAGAGTTGAACGGCTCTGTCGAATATTTCTTCTACTGTGCTTGCCTGGTTTTCCATATCCGCTATTTGGAGTGCAATTTCTTGTTTCCTCTTCTCTTGGACCTCAAGAGTAGTCGTAGGGATAAGAATTTTATTTATCTCTTTAATATCTTATCTGTATTGCTCAATGGTTTGTGCAATGAGATTGATATTCTTCTCTGCACTTCTATATTTTTCGATCTTGACCTACTCGACTATCAGTTCCAAGGCATCCTTGTCATTCTTTGTTTCCTACAATTCTGCCACATATTTCCTTACGCGCAACTGCACTTCCTATGTGACACTGACTTGAAGCTTATACAGTGCCCTGGTTACTATCCTTACCAGTACCAACTCTACCTACGCCAGATCCTTCGCTGGTGTATGTGCTACGGCTTCATCCATTTGCAGCATGGTTGATGTGATTTGGAAGGTTGGACTCACATGTGCTATGGTTTGGATGGTGTCATGTTCACCTATTGTGGTCCTTGCCTCTACTTCTATTGTTGCGGAGAAGGGTTTTGTTCCCCTTTCTGGCCTTTGTGTTGCATGTATTTGTTCCAAGACCTGCCTTATGTCTTCAAACTCATTTTGGATTCTTCCTCATTGGTGTTGAGCTTCTTTGAATTCCTCAGTTGCATGGTCTTGGACTCTTTATGTGACGAGGTCGACATCGTCCTTAGTAATTGTGTACTCTAGTAGCTTCTTATGATCCTTGGCCTTCTTGCGCGACCCCCCTATGTGTATAATTGGTCATTTGTGTGGCCCTATTTCTTGTCGGGTGGCTGTCGAGGGAGTTTCTTGTGTCGTTGTGTCCCCCACTCCTTGTTCTCCTTGTGTCAGGGAAATGTCCTTTTTCCCCACCTGTGCATCCTTCTTTTCCGCACTCCCCTTCTTTCGTTGCGTCAACTTCTAACTATACTTCCCCTACTGTGTCAGAGTTTTAGGTGTAGTGTTGTCTCATGCAGGTGTCTTATATACCCCTTCTTCTACCTCCTTTCCCTTAGGAACTTCCTTAGTAATGACTGGGATATTCTAGTCATCTTGCCAATCCTACATTTCCATTTCTACCTCTTCTCCAGTGATGTAGTATCACAGTTGCAACCATTCCTTCTCTAGATCCCTGAGTGCTTGGATCCACATGTTGTGGTGTATATCTCTGAATTTTTTTATGCATTGGCACTATGCAACAACCTCCGAAGTGATTCTCCATGTATTGGCTATGCTCTCCTGGATGTCATTGAAGTACCATGCAAAGGTACTCGCATTTCCACTTCTTCTCTTGGGGTCCCAAATTATCCCCATCGATGTATACCACGATGCATGGAAATGGCCTATTCGATCACAAAAATATGAGTATGGAGGATCCCTCTACCCGATCAACATGATTAGAACTATGTTCCCAATTCTTGTGCATCTTTGCAGTCGTCGAGGAATAAGTTCAACAAATAGGGGTACCAAGTGAGCATGGTGTCATTGCCGCACTGGGCTGCAGCTACGAAAACCCTAGTCAGGACCTCCTCCTTGCGGAATTTCCTTAGACATTTTCATTCCATGAGCTTTATGGCCATCCAAGTGGCTATGCAGCTGATTCTTTTAATTATGATCCTGTGTGAGCCCCTCTCCATGCCATATAATTTCTTTATTTCCTCGAAGAGGGACTTCTATTTTGTCTTGTCATCTAGGTATTGTGCGAGACTCTCACCCATTGAAGGCAGACCTGTGATGAACGCAATTAACTCCATGTCTATGGAGACGGGTTCCTCCATCCATAGGAAGACTCCATGGAGAACTATCATCAACTGCTTGATGCAATTATTTACCTCTTCCCCCTACCAAAGTGGGGAATCTCCACTAATGTTAGGATCCATGTGTTCACTAGGCTTACTGCCCATTGTTTTTGTTGCATCATGGGATCTCCAAAGGGTCATGTACCTATATTGTCCATGTAGACTTTTTGTGAAAATTCTAGGAATTTTCCAGTGTTGACCACATCATGGTGTAAGTACCTTAATCTTTCCACGCACCCTAGTAAGGTCGGTGTGGATTGCACCCCCTCTAGAATGTGCGATAATACAATTTTTGCATTGATCTTCTTATGCGGGGACCGCGCCATGGGCTATTTTTCCTTTCTTCTTATCATCATGCTAGAAGTTCTAGCCTCTGCTTGTCTATCTTCTACACCTGAGTCTGGTTGTCTGGTTATGTCTTCTACTAGCCCTTCCTGCTGTTATGCAGACCCTGCCCTAGGTTGTGCTCTCGGTGCTGAAACCCATGTCTTCTCATTGGCGTCCCCATTTGTTTTGTGGGCTACTTCGGCCCTCACAGGTTGTTGTAGTTTTTCTGCATCTCTTGTTTATCATCCCTATGCATTGTCGTACAAATCAACTTTCATGCCAGTCTTTATTGGGGATTATTATTTTTCCTCTACCAGTGTGGCGCTCACTGGTTCGATCTGGGCCATTTCTTGCTCAGGCTCCATGGTTTCGTGTGGTGCCTTAAGACTACTTATGGTTTTCCTTGTAGTTTGGCTTGGTGTCAACCTTTGGTGGTTCCATAGTGGGTATTGCTTGCTTCATCGTATATACTTTGGCTAGTTTGCATTATGCACTCACTTGTTTTCCTGCCGTCTACATGTTCTCTAGCTCTGTGAGTTTGCAACTTCACAATAAGTGTCATTTTGCCCGCATTTCCCCTTTATATAGAGGGTGCCATGAATGTCTTGAAGCTTCTCGGATAATTTTCCCTAGCTACGATTAATGCGATGAATCTTGCCGAGTACGTTTCATTCAATTCCATAAATGCCCCCAATTTGTGCATTTTTTCCCTAACCGTTGTTTTTCGCTTTTTTCACTTCTTCGACCATTGGCCACTTTTCTGATGCACTGAAATTTTTTAGTGCAATGTGCCTTTCCATTATGATTTTTCCTTAGTGCGTTGTTTTTTTCTTTATGTCACCCATATGGTGCACACAAACATTTTTTTTTGTCGCGCTAAGTCCATTCTCTCGACGCACAATATTTCCCAGTATTTTTGTATTTTCTTCCTTTTCTATTTTTGTATTTCTTTTTCTCCCATTTATTTCTTTTTATCCTTTTTCTATTCTACTATCTACTATAGTACACTGTGTACATGTATTTATTATTGCGCTCTAATTTTTAAGCATTATGAGGTCGACTGTCCTTGTACAGTTTTAGTCAACTCCCATTGATCATTCCTTTCAATTTTGTTCCTACCAAATCCTTTAGTTGTACAGATCCCATATCTATGATAGTCTTTACTTCATAGGGCCCTAGCCAATTCATTCTAAATTTACCAAGATGTTGAAAACATTTACTTTCATAGAGTAAGACTAGGTCTCCTTGCTTAAAACTCTTCCTATATGTTTGTCATGTTAGGCTTTGTCTCTTGCTTTATTTTCTTCTTGGTGAAATCCTACCATAATCCCATCCTCTTCCATCTCCATTAGTTGATTTAACCTTTCCTTTACTGCGCATCTTTTTTTCATGTTCGTAATTGTTGCCACACGCAAACTGGGTACCAGAAAAATTCAAATGCTACTATTTCTTCCTGCCCTTACACCAATATGAATGGTGTATGTCATGTCAACTTATTACATGTAGTATTTTATGCCCATATTACTGATGGTATTTTCAAGTTCCAATAATCCCTATTCACATTGCAAATCTTTGTCAGAGCATTCTCCAAGATCTTACTCAAGGCTTCTACTGTTCCATTTTCCTGAGAATGGTATGGTGTACTCTTCTAGTGATATATTTCAAACTCCTCAGTAATGGCCCTGATAGTATTGTTGATAAAGTGAGTACCTTGGTCACTCATCAAAATTCTTGGACATCCAAATCTGGTGATCACTTTCTCAAACAAGAATTTTGTTGATGTCCCTGCGCTGCAGTCTTTGACTGGTGTTTTTTTTTCCCATCTTGTTAAGTATTTTTTCATAGTAATGATGTATCTATCTCATGTCATTTTTCTTGGTGGATGGATTGGTCCAACAAAGTCTATTTCCCATTTGTCAAATACCTGCAAGGTTACTTGTGGTCTTAGGAGCATCTCATCCCCTCTGTTGGGTTTTCCAACCCTCTAACAAACATCACATTTCTGGAAATATTCCTTGGCATCTCTATGAATTGTTGGCCACCATAATCCTACGTGCAATACCTTATGCATGGTATTTTTTCCTGCATAGTCTCCTTCAGCTATACCTTCATGATCTTCTGCCAAAATTATTCATTTTTCATGTTATAATACACACCTTCTCAAAATGTTGTTTATGCCCATCTTATATAGGTGTCCTACAATAAGTTGATAGTCTACAACTCTGACTACCAGATTTTTCTTCTGCATAGTGCTAAATTCTTGTGGCGCAATCCCTGTACTTAAGTATTCAATAATATCAACAAAGTATTCATTCGCTACTTGTACTGAAAATAACTACACATCAGGGAAGTTGTATTCCAAGTTGGTAGGTTCCTCTCCATTGGTGACCCTTGACAGATGATCAGGTCATGCATTCATATTCCTTGGTTTGACTATCACTTCAAAATCAAATTCTTGGAATAACAACATCCATCTACAGATCCTCCCCACCAACATTGGCTTGTTGACTAAATATTTTGGGGCAGAATGATTTGTGAAAATATTGAAGTGTTTCCCCAGTAAATAGTTCCCGAAATTATGAAGTGCATATACCATGGCTAAGCCTTCTCTTTTTGTGGTGTTGTAATTCTACTCTGATTCTGATAATTTTATGCTTGTAAAGGCTATAGCATGGTCTAAATCCCCTGCTCATGGCTGCTTCAGAATTGCTCCAAGTGATATGGTTGATGCATCTACATGCACATGAAATGTATTTTCCCAATATGGGAATACTAGGATAGGTGTGGTGACCATTATTTCTTGTAATGTGTCTAACCCTTTTTGACAATGCTCATTCCATCGAAATTAGATATCTCTCTTTAACAGTTTTTCCATAGGTGTAGTAATATGTGCATACCCTTTTATAAATGTCCTGTAATAGTCGGTATGTCCCAGTGTTCCTCTCAATTGGCGCATTGATTTTGGTGGTGGTAAATTGACAATGACTGCAATCTTAGCAGGATCCACTAATAAACCTTGTTTACAAACTATATGTCCCAACAATATTCCAAAAGGTGTCACAAAAATGCATTTATTTATATTCAATGATATTTGACATTTCTTGGATCTTTCCAACATTAGCCTTAATACTTCTACATGATCTTTTAACAGACTGTATACAGTTCAATCATCATAATTTACTTCTAAAAATTGATGTATAAATTCCTTAAAAGTAGCTATGACTACTCTTGAAAATATGGTTGGTGCATTCTTCATCCCAAATTGCATGACTGTATATTGGTAGGATCCCCATTTTGTAGCAAAAGTAGTCTTATACATGTCTTCTAGAGCTATTTTGATCTTATGGTAAACTGAGAATCCATCTATAAATGAATATGCTTCTTGGCCTCCCACATTCTCTAAGACCTCATCTGTGAAAGGGGTAGGAAAAGGGTCATGTAAGAAATCATCATTCAATTTTCTCAAATCTACACAGATCCTTATCCCCCTTTGTTTCTTTTTTTTCACTATGATAGGACTTATCCATTTAGACTCTTCCATTGGTTCTATGATACCAGCTTCCAACATTCTGTCAATTTATGCCCTCACTTTCTGCTTATATATTGGATTCATTATGTAAGGTCTCTGTCTGAAAGGTCTTGCCTTAGGTTTGAGAGGTAGCTTCATCTCTCCTAGCTCTCATGTTATGCATTTCATCTCTGTAAAGGTAGTTGGGAACAAGTCATTGTATTTGCATAGTAACTCTGTTATTTTTTCTATTGTTTGTTCATCCCAGTAATCTTCAATACTTGTCATTTTGGGATTGTCAGTTGTCCCAATGTTGACTTTATTTACTTTGATTGGTGAAGAAAATAATTCTGACTCCGGAGATGGCCCTTCCACCTCTCTCTCTCTCCTTCAATTTATGTAATATTGGTGCATACCCCCGACCCTTGGGCCAAGATCCGCATAGGATCGGTCTTCTTCGAATTCGTAGAACTAAAATAGTTCTTTTGAGCCCTCACTAGAACCCCACAAATATGATCAACAGGTCCTTCACAAAAACCCCACCTGCACAATGTGCACCAGGCATGAGTCTTCACCTCCACATGACCACTAGATATGACCTCCAGCCAAGCCAAGAGACACTTTTCACATTTTGCGACTCCACGATGCAAGAGAGTCGAGTCTTTTGACTCTTCAAACCCCGAAACCCGAAATCGCTCCCTTAGACGAGATCGACGGCTATGAGTCTCCCCCAATCCAATAGTCCTGGTTGTATTGGGATTTTGGTAACTAGGAGTTTGAAATGAAGTGACCCCAACCATTGGTCACTCCATTACCCAAACTCCAAAATTTCTCCTTTGGCGATATTGACGGCCTTTTGGGATTTTTGCCGAACCTTGACCACTCCTTTGACCTTTCAGCGTTTCTCTATTTGTGATTTCGGGAGTTGTTTGACCATGCAACTCTACCCCTTGAGTGTTGAAACCCCAAAACCCAATTGGGGCCCAATGGCTATTGTCCCTCAACCTTTTGAGAATTTTCCTTTCGCTCTTTGGGATTTCACGAACCAGGAGTTTGAAACTCTCGACTCCAAAATCATTGCCTCCTCTACTTCCCGAACCCTGAAATGTCAAAATGCCAAAATGGACTCAACGATGATTTTCCCCTGACCAAATCTCGGTCCATGTGACTACTTCCTCCATGACCAAAGTCCTACTCCAAAGACACGTTGCGTTTCACGACTTCAGTATTTTCAACGTAAAGTGCCCCAGCTCCTTGTCATCAGAATTACCAAAATGTCGAACCCTGAAATGACGAAATTCCACTCCAAAGGGGAATCACCGACTCCTGTTTCTTATCATCCAATGGTTTCTACCCCTCCTGATCTTATGAATGCTAAAAGACACTCAGCCTTAACCTTCTCACATATCTGCGAGATCCAACGGCCACGTGATTTCAACACTTCTTCCACGAAGAAATTTCACTGTTCATTCACTCTTCTTCAAGGATCTCTGGCCAAAATGACTTGGCATCCTTCCACCTAAACTTGACTTCTGCGAGATGATTTCGATATCTGCCTCCCTTTGAAAACTTCAAAGGTGTTATCCCTCATGAGATTTCACTTGCAAATTCAAGCCCCCAAAAGGAATCTTGCTCGCACTCCTTGCGGAAACCTTCAAATAACCTCTGGTTATTTGAGTCTTAGACCCTATGAAATATTGCAACAGTAGTCCTTCAACCTTCATCTTAGTCGATAAGTTCTAAGGCTTCAACCAGCCTACGCACACCTTGCATGACTTTGTGCCTAACCTACACTTTTGCCCGTTATGAGAACAACGATATCTCTCCTGAGATTTCTGAGACAAAACTCAGATCCTCGTCAATGCACACCTTGCAGACGTTCACTACACTCTTTGCAGGAATTCTCAGAAAGAGAAACAATTGAAACTCATTCTCATTCTTCTCCTCTCTCAAAATTCATACACTCAACATGAAATCATACACCCGACACAGCATTGAAACAAATTCATAATAGAGAAAATGAAACAACTTTAAACATACCATTCAACAAATGTAAACAGTAAGCATCATAACACCATGAAAATTGAGTCAAATATTTATATATTAACTCAAGTGCTCCTGCACATGGGTTCTTCTCTACAGTTCTCTGCTACATCTCTACAGCTTATGAAATCTGAATGATCATAATGTTCATGTTATAATGATACAAGGGTGAGGGTGTCCATATCTTTTTTCCCTCCTACACTTCTAAACTGTCTAATCTAACATTCATATCTACCTACTTTACATTAACAGAATTAAATGCCTATTACATCCAGCAGATGAGAGTAATTTCTCTAGATCTGTTCATATCTCCAAGACATAAATGTAAGTACGCTTCTCCTAGATATTACATTAATTCTTCAGATTTCAAAATTCAAAATGTTTTCATAAAAACATGTCCTTTTTTTATCTGCATGTCCAGTTGTTCCTTTGGATAGGCGCGTGCTTTGGCTTTGTACAATGCTCCTGCATCATACTCCCTCGCTTGAAAATTTTCATGAACTCCTATTCATGAGTTCTTGCATGGTCTGTCCATGCTTTTGAATTGTTGCTTCATCCTCCCAACTGGCATCTTCAACTAGATGTCCTTTTCACTTGACCAAGTATTCAAAATACTCTTTCCTCCTGGTCTTTTTGCTAATCCTTTTGTCAATTATTCCTTCCATCTGTGGCTTTTCAGCTATAGGCATTTTTTTTGTCCATTGAACCTCTTTATGTTCCTCCTCTACTCCTACTCCTTCAACTCTGTAAGGGTACAAATCCACAACATTGAATATCAGTGAGATTTCGACCCCATCGAGTAATTCAATCTCATATGTGTTTGCCCCAAATTTCCTTATGACCTTACACGGTCCAATATTTTTCATATCCAGCTTATCATATGTTCCCCTTGGGAACCTCTCCTTCCTCAGATGTGCAAGAATCATATCACCAACTTCAAAGTGAAGTTCTTTCCTGTGTTGATCTTCTCTCCGCTTGTATTCTTGACTTGAACTCTGCAATTTCTCCTTAACTTGGCTTTGAAGCTCCTTCATTCCTTCTGCAAAGTCCTCTGCACTAGCACTCCTAAATTCATTTTGTTTCAAATATTTCAATTCAGAAACTCCTCTTGGTTGCATTCCACATACAATCTGGAATGGACTCTTCCCTGTTCTTCTATTAAGTGAATCATTATAAGTGAATTCCACCTGTGGTAGAATGTGATGCCATTGACTGTGGTGTTCAGTCACTAAGCTTCTTAACAAATATCCCAAGCTCATGTTCACGACTTCTATCTGTCCATCCATATGAGGATGATATGCTGAGATAAAAGACAAACATGTCCCCATCTTCTTCCATAAGGTCCTCCAAAAATGTCCTACGAACTTGGTATCTCGATCAGAAACGATACTCCTTGGCAAGCCATGAAGTCTAACGACTTCCTTGAAAAATAGGTTCGCAATATGAGTTGCGTCGCTGTTTTTCTAGCATGGTATGAGATGTGCCATCTTTGAAAATCTGTCGACTACCACAAATATCGAATCATATCCTCTATGTGTCCTTGGCAGTCCTAATACAAAATCCATGCTCACTGCGTCCCATGTCCTTTCAAGTATGGGTAATGGTTGGTATAACCCTATGTTCTGCCTTTTTCCTTTCATGTGGTGACAAATTATGCACCTGTCCACAAATGTCTTGACATATGTTCTCATCCCCAGCCAAAAATATGAGCCATTCAACTTTGATAACGTCTTGTCATGACTGAAATGTTCGGCCAATCCTCCACTTTGTTTTTCCTTCAGCAAATTCTCCCTCATGGAGCATTTTGGAATACATAGTTGATTTTCCCTGAACAATAATCCATCCTGGATCATGTATTCAGTCCATTGGCTTCTATCCTTGAGAGTTGGATTCTCAGATGCCTCATATTCCTCCTTGAAGCCTGGATCATGCCTATACATTTCTTTAAGGTTATCAAAACCCAAAGTCTTGACTCTGAATTCCTGCATAAGCAAACATTTCCTGCTCAAAGCATCAACAACTTTGTTAGCAGTTCCAGAAATATGC
>JZKD02S1269706.1:135682-156162 GCA_000966675.3 Picea glauca
CTGCTCAAAGCATCAACAACTTTGTTAGCAGTTCCAGAAATATGCTTAGTCACAAAAGTAAAATTCTGCATGAATTCAACCCATTTAGCATGTTTTTGGTTCAACTTCTCCTGTCAAGTCACGAATTGTAAAGCGTGATTATCGTTGTACAAGACAAAATCCTTGGGAACCAAATAGTGTCTCCATTTCTTCAGTGCTTGTATGATTGCATAGAATTATTTGTCATATGTGGAGTACTTAATCTTTGCTTCATTCACTTTTTCACTGAAATATTTGATTGGCCTGTCATCTCTGCTCAAGACCGCTCCAATTACAAATCCACTCGCATCACACCTGACCTGGAATGTCTTGCTAAAATCCGGCAAAACCAGAATTGGTTGCTCAGTGATCTTCTTCTTCAGCAAGTTGAAGCTCTTCTCTTCTTCCTTCGTCCAGTGAAAACATTTATGTCTTTTCTTCACCATATCCATCATCGGTTCACTAATTCCACTGAAGTTTCGGATGAATTTCCTGTAGAATCTAGCCAAACCATGGAAGCTTCGAACTTCAAACACGCTCTTCGGCGATGGCCAATTCTTAATCGCCTTTATCTTTTCCGAGTCCATTTTTATTTCATTTGTAGAGATAACAAAGCCCATATAAATGAGTTATGTCCTCATAAATGATGATTTCTTCATATTAATCAGCAATTTCTCATGATGTAGTCTCCTCATTACTGCAACTAGATGATTTAAGTGTTCTGCTTCTGTCTTGCTGAAAATTAATATATCGTCAAGATATACAATGATGAATTTCCCTATGAAATCCTTCAGGACTTAGTTCATCAACCTCATGAAAGTACTGGGAAGATTCATTAAGCCAAATGGCATGACAAGCCATTCATACAACCCCTCATTTGTCTTGAATGTTGTCTTCCATTCATCACCTTCTCTCATTCGAATTTGATGATACCCACTTTTCAAATCAATCTTTGAAAAAAACTTTGCTCCACTCAAGTAATCCATCAATTCGTCCATCCTTGGTAATGGAAAAATGTATCTGATGGTAATCTTATTGATTTCCCTTGAGTCTGTACACATTCTTCGGCCTCTGTCTTTCTTTGGGATGAGCACTGTCGGAACAGCACATGGACTCAAGCTTTCTCAAATGAATCCTTTGTCCATTAAGTCATGGACCTATCTCTTAAATTCTCCATTTTCCTATGGCGTCAACTGATATGTTTCTTTGTTTGGAAAAATGGCTCTAGGTATAAGATCGATATGATGACTTATACTCCTGATAGGTGGTAACAAACAAGGTAGTTCGTCCACCACTACATCAGCAAACTCTCCCAGCAACTCCTAGATTTCCTCTGGTAAATCATCTATTCTTGTACTGGTCAAAACAATTTTGGGCTTCCTGACCACAATAAATTGTGTGTCTTCCTTCTTATTAACCTCATTAAGAATTTATTTCCCACTCATGATAAGTATAGTGTTTCTCATCTATGTTTTCACTTCTTTATCCTTAATCGATAGCAACATGTGAGTCCTACCATTTTTTTCCAGGGTGTACGTGTTCTTTCTCCCATCATGAACTACGTTTCTGTCATATTTCCACGATCTACCCAGCAATAGATGACAAACATCCATGGGAATGACATCACATAATATTTCATCTTTATATCCTCCTATTTTAAGTTCAACTAAACACTCTTTAGTGACATTTACCTAATGTCCTTTTTGTAGCCACGAAAATCTGTATGGGCTTGGATGTACAACAGTATCCAACTCCAGCTTTTCTACCATCTCTGTAGATACAAGATTGTTTGTGCTACCGCTGTCCACTATGACCTTGCATACCCTATCCTTAGTTTTGCAAGCAGTCTGAAACAGACTGTTTCTTTGGGCTGGGTTCTCTGCGTCCTTCTCCAACTTCAAGAGAACTCTCTTCATCATCAAAGATCTTCCACCCTCGGTGTCTTCTGCCTCAACATTCCATCCTTGAGTTTCAGCAATGTGATTTTCACCATCTTTCTTCTTATCTGGACACTCATAGGATTTATGTCCAATTTTTCCATAGACAACGCATTTCACTTCACCTCCTCTACCTCTTCCTCTTCCTCTAGCTCGAGGAAAAGTATTTTTCTCAGCATACTGCCTTCCCTGTGAGCTTCATCCTCTCTCAGGTTGAGTTTTCTTCCCCTCTTCTTTAGGTTTCTGAGTTCTGTCTTGGGAAATTGTTTTGCCTCTGGCTTGACTTCTACCTCGACCTCTTTGACCTTGCTTCTGACTCAGCTTCTCTTCATATTTCAGAGCTATCTGATAAGCATCTTTCACATTTCGAATGGTCATCATGCCCATCTCATCTTGAATGTCATATCACAGACCATTCATGTACCTGGAAACATTTTCATCATCTCTTTCCCGATGACCTGCTCTAATGTTTATCCTATAGAATTCTTCAGTGTATTCTTTCACTGACATCAGCTTCTGTCTCAAATTCTGCATCCTCCAAAACAGAGTGATTTGATAATCCCTAGGTATAAATTTGGCTTTCATCTTTGCAACCATTCTATCCCAGCTTTTGATTTTTTTTCTTGCCCTTGCAACGTCTGTTAACCTGCAGTTTATCCCACCACAATGTTGCATGCCCTTTAAGTCTAGTAACATTATGTTTTACTTTCTTGTCTTCCTCGACATCCTCATAGTCGAAGTATTTTTCTAGAGCTCTAATCCAGTCTAGAAGTTCTTCAACATCCATGTTGCCTTCGTACACTGGAATGTCCATTTTTTCTCTAGCACCTATCCTTGCAACAACCTTGAATAAGCGTTCTTCTGCAGCATCTTCGACTGCAACTTCTTCTCCTTCGTTTCCAGCTTCATTTTCAATTTCAGCATTGTTGATATCCCCAACATCAACTATGCACCTTTGTGTTGTATCCATAGCATCAAGCCTGGCATGTAACTCACACATTTCTCTTTCCACTGCTGGATCAGGCATTTGCCTATCTCTTCTTCTCGATGGCATGGCTGAAAAATTTTCCTCTTTTCTCTATGCTATAGAAAGCAAAGAATTTGTTCTGGGCCCTGATACCACAACGGGTGCAGACCCCCAACCCTTGGGCCAAGATTCGCATAGGATCAGTCTTCTTCAAATTCACAGAACTGAAATATTTCTTTCGGACCCTCACTAGAACCCCACGAATCCAATCCACAGGTCCTTCATGAAAACCCCACCTACACAACGTGCACCAAGCATGAGTCCTCACCTCCACACGACCACCAAATATGAGCTCTGGCCAAGCCAAGAGACGCTTTTCACATTTTGCGACTCAATGATGCAAGAGAGTCGAGTCTTTTGACTCTTCAAACCTTGAAACCCAAAATCACTCCCTTAGACGAGATCAATGGCTATGAGTCTCCCCTGATCCAATGGTCCTAGATGTATCATGATTTTGGTAACTGGGAGTTTGAAATGCAGCGATCCCAACCATTGGTCACTCCATTTCCCGAACTCCAAAATTTCTCCTTTGGAAAGATCGACAACCTTTCAGGATTTTCTCCGAACCTTGACCACTCCTTTGACCTTTTGGCATTTCTCTCTTCGTGATTTTGGGATTTGTTTGACCATGAAACTCTACCTCTTGAGTCCCGAAACCCAGAAACCCGATTGGGGCCCAACATCTATTGTCCCTCAACCTTTCGGGAATTTTCCTTTCTCTCTTTGGGATTTCGCTAACTGGGAGTTTGAAACTCTTGACTCCAAAATCACTGCCTCCTCTACTTCCCGAACCCTGAAATGCCAAAATGTCGAAATGGAATCAACGATGATTTGCCCCTGGCCAAATATCAATCCATGTGACTGCTTCCTCCATGAACATAGTCCTACTCCAAAGACACGTTGCATTTCACGACTTCAGGATTTTCAACGTAAAGTGCCCCGGCTCCTTGTCATTGGAATTACCAAAATATTGAACCCCAAAATGCTGAAATGTCAAAATTCCACTCCAAAGGGGAATCAACGACTCTTGTTTCTTATCATCCAATGGTCTCTACCCCTCTTGATCTTCTAAATGCTAAAAGACACTCAGACTTAACCTTCTCACAAATCTGCGAGATCCAACAGCCCACGAGATTTTGGCACTTCTTCCACGAAGAAATTTCACCATTCGTTCACTCTTCTTCAAGGATCTCTGGCCAAAATGACTTGGCATCCTTCCACCTGAACTTGAATTCTGTGAGATGATTTCGATCTCTGCCTCCCTTTGAACACTTCAAAGGTGCTATCCCTCCTAAGCTTTCACTTGCAAATTCAAGCCCCCAAAAGGAATATTGTTCGCACTACCTACGTAAACCTTCAAATAACCTCTGGTTATTTGATTCTTCGACCCTATGCACTCTTGTAACAGTAGTCCTTCAACCTTCACCTTAGTCGATAAGTTATAAGGCTTCAACCATCATATGCACACCTTGCACGACTCTATGCCTCACCTGCACTTCTGCTGGTTATGAGAACAATGATATCTCTCCTGACCTTTCTGAGACAAAACTCAGATCCTCATCAACGCACACCTTGCAAATGTTCACCGCACTCTTTGTAGGAATTCTCAGGAAGAGAAACAATTGAAACTCATTCTTCTCCTCTCTCAAACTTCATACACTCAACATGAAATCATACACCCGACACAACATTGAAACAAATGCATAACAGAGAAAATGAAACAACTTTAAACATACCATTCAACAAATGTAAACAGTAAGCATCATAACACCATGAAAATTGAGTCAAAGATTTATATATTAACTCAAGTGATCCTGTACATGGGTTCTTCTCTATAGTTCTCTGCTACAGCTCTACAGCTTATGAAATTTGAATGATCATAATGTTCCTGTTACAATGATACAAGGGTGAGGGTGTCTATATCTGTTTTCCCTCCTACGCTTCTAAACTGTCTAATCTAACATTCATATCTACCTACTTTACATTAACATACTTAAATGCCTATTACATCCAGCAGATGAGAGTAATTTCTCCATATCTGTTCATATCTCCAAGACATAAATGTAAGTACGCTTCTGCTAGCTATTACATTAATGCTTCAGATTTCAAAATTCAAAATGTTTTCATAAAAATGTGTCCTTTTTTTATCTGCATGTCTAGTTGTTCCTTTGGCTAGGTGTGTGCTTTGGCTTTGTACGATGCTCCTGCATTAAATATGAATATTGCATGGGTCATCCTAATCTGGTGCTTCCTCTTCAACATGATAACATGACAGTAGTTCTTTGACTATTTGTATGTTCTGTTGTTTGTACTCTGTCATGATTTCAACCTCTGGTTCATCAATAAATATCACACCTTTTATATGTTTTAGTGTTGAATAAATGTTGGGGTTCTCATGTTCAAATGAGAAGGTTACTACAAAGTGTTTTTGTAATGTTGACCATTTTGTACTGCCTTTGTGCATCTCCTGGTCTACATACCAGTTCTCTAGGATTTCTTCTAGTGTATGGATGAATTTATGAGGCCATTCCTCTGGTGGTGTCATCCTCCATTGTGTTATGCACTTCTCCAAGTGTTATGTTGGTGTCCATTTCCCATCATACCTCTTCATTTTATTGTTTTCTTGTTCTGCATTGAATCTAATGCACAATAACCACTTGCATTTGTACCAGTCCTAAATTTTTTCTTTGTGTGCACTCCACCATCTTGTAGGTGTATATTTTAGTGCAATATATAGGGCTAAGAGCCTCTAATTTTCTACCACTTCTCCCTCATCTTTTGTCAAAAATTCCTCTAGATTGTTAACCTCGTGAAAACTGGGAGGTTATCTTGTCTTTGTACCAACCCATCTTACTGTGCGGTCTATTCTTCTGCACCTTCTTGTAGAAACTTCATGTAATAGCTATTGCCAATTCTCCAAACATGTATCTAAGTCAAAATCACATTATGTGATGCTTCTCTAGTTGAGTACCCCATATGCAGTTGGGTTAACATAATCTTCTTCGCGTGAGGTGGTTCTGTAGAACTAGTTTATTTCCTCCAGATCCAAACAAGTGGGTTCTACAAACCTTTCTCCTTCTGAAGGATCTAATGGTGCAATGACTCTATATTCTCCTAATTCAAATGTCATTTTCCTTGTCTTAAAATTGATTATGGCTTGGTTATCAAATTCCCAATTTAGTCCAATCAATGTTGGATATGGGGTTGTGCCATCTACTATCTCTATTACTTCAAAATATGTCTTAGTGTGCACTCCATCCAAATCTACCATCACACCTTCAAGCATTCCAATTGGGAGAACTTTGTGTTGATTTTCTAATTTCGACTAGATAGGTGAATAGCCTAGTGTGGGTTCTCCCATACACTGCCATGTATTCTTAGGTAAGACATTTACTTCATAACATGAGTCCAGTATAATATCCCCCACATTGAAATCCCCAAAATTAGCATTGATTCTGAATTCCCTACTTGTCATCCTTCTTATATGGAGGTGATTGACTTTTTTTTGCTCTAATTTCCCCTCTACCTCTGTGTTACATCTTTCTAGCATATTTTGTAAAATCTTAATAGGTGATGGATCATTTAGTAGCTTAACACAGGATTGCAGAAAAGTTCTTAAGTTACTTACTCTACAGGTTGTGCTTTACTGGTGTGGTCCATTGATGAAGGTATCTCGTACATAGAAGAGTTTTGATTCTACTGCGTAGTTGATGTACATGTAGTGTTCTACTTGAGAAACTCGTGTATGGACTCCTTGAATGACTCATTTTCATTTCGCGCATCAAAATTCTTATATGGTTCAGTATTCTTCTTCACCCATTGGTGTTGCATTGGGTCTTGTCTTACTGCGTCAGTTCCTATCTTAGCTCATCCTTGCATGACTATGTTGATGTTTCTTCCATCATCCCTGGATTCTATAGAAATTGACTAGACATTTTGATTGTTCTGATTCCTCTTATCTTGGATCTTTCCCAATAGTGTTGGACAATCCATTGTATCATGGTCTATTGTGCAATAGTACATACATGTCATAGGTGGAAATGGGCATTCCCATGCATAATTTCCTAGTTGTTGGAAGTTGTGGCACACTACTAGACCATTACCTCTTCTGAATCCTCCTCTACCTCATCCTCCACCTCTATATCTAGCTCAATCTCCTCGTGGTGCATTGTATTGAGGTCCCTGATTATATTGTGTGGGGTTATATTGTGGTTGTGCATTGTTGTATTGTGGTTGCGTAGCATTGTACTGTGGTTGCGCATTTTTATATGGAGGTAGTACCTGGTTGAACTGAGGTGTAGCTTACCCTAACATCATTTCTTCTTGCACCCTATAAGTATCTGAATTTATTTATCTCATCAGGTCCATCGTCCTACAATCTGTATCATCATGACCCACTGACTTACAGAAATTGCAATATGAAATTTTGGGTACTATCTAATAATTTTGCATCATTGGAAAATGATATGGATCTTGCCCATGTGTCTTATAGATCTCGCACCATGGTCCTCATGTTGGAAAAGGGTTTGGTACTCTTGTTTCCATGTACTACATGAAATTTGGGCATTCATTCTTATGGTGTCCTTCTTTCCTGCATGTGGTACACCAAAAAGCTTATCTTTTCTTTTTTCCCTTCTTATGATTGAGTTGAAATGTGAGATTCTTCAAATCCTCCTTCAACTCCTCTATTGTTGGATCTATCTTCTGATACTGGTTCTCTTCTAGTTGTAAGGTTTTCTGCAGAGCCTCTACCTGATTTTGGAACTTATGTTGTCTCAATGGGTACTTCAAATGTGGTAACAGTAAATTCACAAAGAGATGTCTATGTTGCATGTTAGTCATGACATACTTCAACTTACCTTTCAAGAACTTAAACCTCTGATCAATATCCCAAACAGACTCACCTGGTTTCTACCTGATTTCAATCATCTCATTCATGTACTGATGTTTTGAGCTAGGCTTCTGGAATTCAATGATCAATAGTTTCTTCACATATGCAATAATCCTTGTTACTCCTAGTGGATTGTTTATAGCTAAGCTCATGTACCAATCCAGTGTGCGGTCTCTTAGCGTTATGGCTAGCTGCACAAGTTTTGTATCATCATCTGTGATCTACTTTGCTTCCAAGATCTTCTCATAGATGAATAAAAAAAATTCAAGATCCTCTGATGCCTCTCCCCAAAATTTTGGTAACCTGATGGTGGGATCATGTCTTCCATCTTGAATTGTGTTGAACTACTACCTTCGTGCGGTGTATATATTTGACTACTACTTCCTAAAATGGCTCCTCCACTTGTTTCTCCTTGTTTAGATGTGTTTATTTTTGTCTTTCTTCCACTAAAATGTGGTTGTCTAAATGGTAGTGTTCTTTCTGGTGTATTAGTCGCACATGGGGTTATGGGTTCCACACTAACACTAACATGGACTGGGGTTTTGCCTTATTTTCTTGTCATTGGACCTCTTGTCTTCCTTTCATATGTTGTGCATAGGATTTCCTCAATCCTCTCCACATCCTAGAGATCCTCTACCTCTTCTTCATCACTTTCCAATCCCTCTCTATCAGTTATGGCTATCTTCTTATTATTCATCTTATATTGGTAGGGTACTCCACTTCTCATCTTTTTGGTTGTTTCCATTATATTCTTTATCAGATATTCCTCCATCATGATTAGGTCCATGGCCTCTTTCTTCTTTCCCTTATCCATCTCTTCCTCCATTTCTCCACCTCTTGTCTGTGCTTCCCCCCTTCCCCCATGCACGTAGGGAAGTTTAGTTGTCTGATTCCATGGTCATCACACCATTGTTGTACAGTAAAATATTGATTGAAGTATACAGCGATTTGATATACCTACCTTTGGTTCCTCTTAGAAACTCCTTCTTTTTTACGTTGTAAGACTTCACGGTATCTACTACAAATTCAGTGATAAAGCCTGCAACAATAATGTCTAACCAGAAATCTATTGCACGCGTAAACATTTTGTTAACTTGTTGTAACTATGCGATCTCCACAGAATTCCACTCCAATTGTCTGATCTGATTTGTTGGGTGGTTTTCTTTTAACCTCAATAGTCACTCCTGCAATAAACATGGTAAATCACAGAAAAATACCTCATGCAAGTCGCTAAACACATATTTCTGCAGATATTTGTGCGATGTTATCTTAGGGTTTATGTTATCTTTATGCGCAAAATCAAGTTCATTTCTTTTCAACTGTCTTTCAATCCCCGCCTTCTTTGGATTCCATGGCCTGAGCATTCTTTTATATACCTTCATTGTCTGCATGATTCTTTCACGGATATCATCCACTCAATCCCATGCAGTTCCAGTCAGCAATGGAACCATTTGTTGGATGTAATATCTCTCTTCTTATTTATTAGGTCTGATCCAGGTTCAAATCTGATCAGGTTTCCAACAAAACGCTCTAAAACTATCTACCCTCCTAGTAAACCAGAAGGCAACACAGTGCACAGAATGTATTGCATAGTCTCACCCAAGTTAGTTCTATGGGTCATTGCAAAGCTCAAGTGCTTGCATTCTAGGATGGAGTGGGGATCTGGGATTATAGTTAATCTTCTTCAAGCCTCAAACTGATTATTCCTTCTATTATTCCTAATATGTATTCATATTTTAAGACAGGAATGCATTCCAGTATATTTATCATAACCATTCATTCATAAACTAATCACTGACAGGAGTGAATATGCAATAAAAATTATAGATAACACATGTTTTATCGTGGTTCACCCCCTCTTGGGTTACGTCCATGAAGATCTGGCTTCCAGGCTCTTTTATTAAGTTATTTCAACATATGATGTTGTGTGCACTACATTCCTGATCATACAATCATGAAAAAGGGTCCATAACCTATGTGAGGCATACTAGAGCACACTAGGCCCCTTAGCCTGTGATCTAGCCCTCAAGATCTAGCTACTTGACTCTTCTATAGCTCAACAGATTACAAAATATATCAGAACTACAATGGTCGCAATAAACTAGTATCTGAAATGAACAGCACTAAGAAGAACCAACCCCGACCTAGACCTCCTAGGTTCTTATTTATACTATTTTACCAGCTTATTATCCATTACAATCTCTTACCAAAACCCTAACCCTAACTTGGTTAGGTTTTCCTACTCGCACGCCTTTCATGTTTTCCTCCTTTTCATGCGGATTTTCCTCACACATGTTTCTTTACCTGCCAGTTGTTCTTCTCTAAAATTGGGATTTACCTTCCAAAAATAGTCCTTTCCTCAATATAGGTTTGCACCCAACAGTGATGCCATGGTCAATATTTTTTTTTTTTTTTTTTTTTCTAAAAAAAACTTGTCAATTGCCTTATATCAAGATGAAAAAAATGCGTACATATCCAACATGGTGTACTTACACATGGTCCCAACCAAAAATGACCTACTTGCATGGAGGTTTCTAGAAAACAATGGAAAACATGTCACCATGGGAGATGAACCTTGATGGGGGGAAATAGAAACATCCTTGCATTACCATTGATAGTTATATTTTATCATTATTATTGGAATTGAGAATGCTTCTAGAGGAGTCATCTGAGATCCATAATCTTGAAAACTTAAGGTTAACACAAGAAGGTGGAACACCATTTGTGGTTTTTAATGCGAAGGGTGTGGCGCCACTCAACCTAAATTAATGACCATGATATTTCTACTTTCTTTGACCATTGTTGAGAGAGTAAGTTGACCACTTTTGTGAGATTTAAACCTTAGTGGGGGCTAAGACAATCCACGCTTTCACCAACTTGGTTAATCTCTCATGGCTTTATCATTATTATGTTTCTATTACTATTAATTGTCTCTTATTATCTAATGTTTCCCAAGGAAAACCTCATGAGGAAACCCAAGGGATGCTTCCCCACATTCATGGATAGCATTCCTAGTAAACACATCATCATAGACTAGTGTGTCTAACCTAGGGTAATTCGAACCAAGTACCCATTGGCACAGAACTATCAAAATTGCCAAAAACATTATCTATAATTGATTGAGTAACCACTTGGGATTAAATGTCTGGATACATATCATCCCACCTTTAAACACTTAAGAAAGAGTGGGATTGTTGGTACCTTGCAACCCCTAGTGGCCCGCAAGGGGTAAGCATGTCTCAAGTAGGATTTGGCCCTCGACGGGGAGGATAAGTGACTTCTTCTCTTAACCTTCAATCTAGACAAAATTTGTGTTTATTATATTTTACTTATTATTGGTTATTATATATTTTTGATACTATTGTTTTTCAGTCATAATTTGGCATCTAATTAGGACTCAATAATGTCTTCAGAGGAGATGTTATTGTCAAATTGTGCATTTCTATATATGTTTTGTGGGACATTATCATAAATGTATTAGTGAAGGTTATTATAGATGATTTCATAGACATTTACATGGATGCTTTCACCGAAACTATAGCATCCATATTAGAAACAAATGATTTCAAAAGAGACCATTATGATGGGGTGTCTAGGTAGAGAGATCTCTTAGACATTTTTTAGATGGTAAATCAATCAAAAAATTGTAGTGAAAATATTTCTTTATCCGTAAAAAAGTGCCACATCAAAATTCCAAAAAAATGTAGCACTTTGCTCCCTCTCCGAGATCCACCATGGCCTCTGCCTCAGGTAGTGGGTCACCCCTGCCCCCTCCTCCACTTCCCCCCATATAAACGTTGCATAATTCTCGGTCATGATCACTTCTTTGAGTAAATCAGTAAAGTCATCCCCCTCAAGGTTTGTAAAAAAACTTAACAAAATTCCAAAATTCCAAGTTCATCGGGGTTCCTTTCGAGGTATCGCCCTCAAGAATTTTTAAAATGGACCGATCAGGCAATTCACAAGTATTTGGTTGTCTCCCAAAGAAATGGCTACATGGGTGGACAAAAATCAAAAGTCTCTAATCAAAGGTCATCTCTCCCATGCATTCTATGGAAGAGGATTTTTTGTTTTTTTTTTTTGAAGTAAAAGAGGACAAGGATTTGATATTTTGAAGTGGCCCATACTTTATGGGAACAAGAGGTATGTACCTAAATAAATGGACCCAAGATTTCAACCCAGAAAATGACATCCAGTCTGAAGTTCATGTGTGGTTTCATTTACCATACCTTTTTTTTCATTTTTGGAATGATGAAACGGTCAAACCTATTGGAAACTCCCTTGGAATCTATATAGACAGATCCAAACCCAAGGATGGAATCCAGGTTTGCACATGCATTTGCATTGAATTCAATATTTAAAAGGGCCTCCCGAAAGAAGTACATCTAACTATGGATAACTGGACATATTTGCAACAATTTGATTATGAGCAACTCCTGTTCAAGTGAAACAATTGTCATGAATACAGTAATTCTTCTAAGAAATTCCCCAAAGAATCACTGAAACTAAAATCTCCAGAAGTTAATGAACAATGCTAACAACCTAAGAAACATAGACAAATGCCAAAAGTTGGAGCTCAACCAAAACAGGGTCAGCCCTCTTCCATCCCTACTCAGAACAATATAAGTAACGGTCCAAGAATCCCCACTCTAGTTCGAATTAGTTTGAACCCATTGTTGTCAATGAACACCCCCCTACCCTTGAATATCATTTCATCATAGAGAAATTTCTCTCCTAAAACCCCCTAGAAGTCCCTCTAGAATGTTTCCCTTCCCTGGAAAGTATCATATCCTCTCTAAAGAACCACTCGATCCCTCCTGAGTCCCCCCCCCCTTCTTCTTCCATCCCCCCTATCATCCCTATGAATGAAGGCCCCCTTTCAGACTATGGTGAAGACTCAAAAAAGGATTCAATCATTAGTGAACCAGTCAAGAAAGTGGGTCGCCACACCAAAACAAATAAGTGTGAAATGGAAACCAATAAAGAAAAAGACAGAGGAATGCAATCAACTTTGGATGGAGTATTTTTCATATAAACAAGAGGTCCCAGGACACATAGTGACTCTAACCCTCCCAAGGGAGGGATCCCTAAAACCTCCCATAAATGATGAAATTATTTTCGTAGAATTGTAGGGGCCTTGGGAGTCCCTCAAATTTTGATTTAGTCAAATCTTTAATAAAGAAAGAGAGACTGAAGTTTCTACTTCTCCAGAAAACTAAGAAACAAGAAGATGATGCACTTCTTCATAGCTCAAAATTTTGGAATGACATTCAAGGATTAGTAGTTATCTCTCAAAGAGCTTATGGGAGTCTCTGTATGCTCTGGAATCCCCATTTGTTTCACTTAGAAAGTAGCCAATATTCTCTACATTGGATTTGGGTCAACCTCTCCCATGTGGTGACAGGGGAGGTGCTCTCAGTGGTCAATGTCTATATGTTGAACAACTATCAGTGAAAAATCCTCTATTTGGATTGTCTCCTCGCACTACAGAACTAGAACACAACCCCCCACTTCATTATTGTTAGGTACTTCAACACAACCCTCCATTCCAAGGAAAAAATGGGATGCAATCTAGCCCACGATCCTTTGAGGGAACACATGGAGGATTTGATCTCCTCCTTGTACCTTTCAGATATCAAACCTAAAAGATGCAGGTATACTTGGTCAAACCGATGTCTGGGCCTGAGATTCATCATTGCACGTCTAGACAGATTTCTAGTAAGAAACTCTTATCTTGAGGGTAATCTATCTTGCTCGTCGTTCATTCTCCCTTGGGGAGGCTCTAACCACCAAAAATATTCCCTAGTCCTCTTTGAGCTTAAGGATCTCGGCCCAATCATCTTCTGATTCAATCCCTTATGGGCGCAAGACCCATCCTTCTTCGATTAAATTTCCTCCTCATGGTCTTGATGGTTCACAAGCTCCCCGATCCATATTTAGGAGAAAAAATTGAAGAAAACAAAACAAGATCTAAAGGATTGGTTCAAATCTATCTATAAATCACCCACTCTGCAAATTGATTCCCTCCTCAAACAATTTGAGTCATTCCAAGAGAAAATAGAACAAGAGATAATCGTAGGGGAACTGCTCCAAGAAGAACAAAAAGCCTTTAAATAGTACCATAGTGGAAGAAAATTGGAGGAAGAAAAATGGAGGTTAAAATAAAGGAGCCTGTGGCTAAAAGAAAGAGACAAGAACACTAAATTCTTTCAAAGACAAGATAGAGCTCAGCTATGGAAGAACAACGTTAAATAAATTATGAAATAAGACGAGTCACCTGTCTCATTTGCACAAATCAAAGAGCATGTCTTTCAACATTTCAGAAATTTGTACACGATGTCGCCCCCATTCCACTAGGAAGTTATCGCTGAATTGTTGGAGCACATTCCCCAAGTTATTTCTCAGCACCTTGTTGAAGAATCGAAAATATGTGGTGGAACACAATAAAGTTTGACTTGCTCTGAATGGTCAAGTATGTTCATAAATCAGCTTGCATGGGAGGTAGAACCAATTCCTCATTTTTGGCTCTTGTTCCCAAAGACGTAAATCCTTCCGCCTTCAATAGATTAAGGCCTATATCTCTTTGCAATCTCTCATATAAAATCATATCAAAAGTTATAGAAAACATAAGAAAACCTTTTTTTCTAGACTCAATTCCCCTAATCAAGGAGGTTTTGTTGAGGAAAGAAAATTCATTGATAATATTATCCTTGTTCAAGAGGCTATTCATTCCAGCAAATAATAAAATTAGACATGGCCAACGCATTTGACGGAGTGAGACATAGCTTCCTTCTGGCTATTTTTAAAAAAAATGGCTTTGAATATGTTGAGTCTCAAAAACCCCCCATTATTTTAAATTTTTGAATAAATACTAATGGGTCCCTTTTATTGTTTTGGTTTGTTTCGATTTTACATTTTTTGTTGTTTTTTTCTTAAAAGTTTCTAGTGTATTCATTTATTCGATAGAAATATTATTAAATAAACTTTGTAAACATAAAAAATCACTAAAGATATAAAAATCAACCTCAAGGTCTTCTCGGTGGACCGGTGATCGATGGCCCAAATTATCTTCTTCTATAAACTCTCTTTAAATTCCCCTGATCCCTGGTGGTCCAATGTCCTGGTGGGACCAGATCAGTTTTCTCTTTACTTTATTTCTTACAATAATGTTCCTAATCCCCGATGTCCCAATTTCCCAAAGGACCGGTGGTCATCTGTCTCGGTTGGACCAAATCAAGTTTTTCTTTAGTTCTTATAATAATTTCTCGATCCCCTGTGTCATGATCTACTAGTGAGCCAGTTCGTCGGTTGTTTAAATTGATCAAAGAGGGGTTTTTTATTTTTTACAAACATCATTATAAATTATCGGTGGAGTAGTGACCTAGTTAAACCGGAATGGGGTCTTTGCCTCGATTATGTTTGTGTTTTTTTAAAATAACAACCTAGTTTTCAGTGCTCCAATTAGGAGGATAATCACCTTATTAGGAACGATAATGAAAAATATTTATAATAAATATACTGACCTGGGCTTCATTCTTTTGTTTAAAATTAAGTGTTAAGATATCGCAGTGAACTGGTGTCTGATTACGAACATTGTCTCACAATATTGAATAGCTTAATTGTCTTTTCATGCGTTTAATGGTTTTGACGCTATGGTTATGGGAATTAAATGAATTGATTGAAACATTGGGTTAAAAGTAAATCTCTTCAAACAGCCTAAATTAATGCATCAATATTATCTTTAGCTCTTTTATCAATTCACACAGTTCCTTTTGGGTTCGATCATTAACCTTGATTGCATTAGTTCGGGAATCTAAAAGCACAGAATTATTCATGGGTTTCTTCTTCTGGTTAGTTTTGTTTCTCACAATGTCGATGAAACTAATTTAACAAAGTATTTTAATTGTTTTTGAAAAATCATACCCTGAGTTGTCTATTTGCGGGTATTATCAACACAAGATGACTAGGAAAGGGAAGGCAAAGAAACAGAGGGACGAAGAAGAAGAGATCGAGAAAAAACCCAATTCAGCATTTTTCTTGTACACTTCTTTCAAGAGGGAGAAACTAATATCTTCGAGTGGAGAGATATATATAAGTTCATCAAGGATGGTGACTTTTCAAAGGACTATGAGTCTGATGCTAATGACCTAGTCGACATCAAGAAGCTTGGTCTTCATAAGATAGCTTCCATACCAGTGGTCCTGCCTTACTATGATTTGGTATGGTGGATTATTTCTCACACCGATCTTTCCACGTGTACTATTATCAATTCATCTCTTCAAATTGTTGGTTCTTTTAGAGTAGAAGACATTTCAAACAAGTGTAAACTAGGTGCATCTATAGTTTTTTTATATGATAGCTTTAATAAGAGATTTGTTCAGAAAGAATTTGAAGGGGAAGAAATACAAATGGTTGATTTAATCATGGATTGGTAGCATGATCTGAATTCATTCAAAATTATTGGAGATAAGATGTACCTTGTTCTAAGGCTTAAGAAACCCTCCAAGTTGATAGCCATAATGCTTTGTCACCTTTATGGTGAAAAGGATTCTTCTAAATTTAAATTGAGTTGGGTTCCTCTTATTCACCAAGTTCTCAAGGAAGAAGTATTTAATTTGGCTCATATCATCTCTGCCAACATCAAGCAAGAGGTTAAAAAATCTCAAGAAGCACCCCTAGGGTAATGCCTAGGTTTCTTTATGTCTAGTTATTTAATTGATGTTGTTTGTGCAGTGAAACCTTTTCCCCTATTATCCTGTAACTGGTCCCCTTTTGAAGAGGCAATTCACATACATTGTTCTAAAATGTGGGCAATAAATTGTAAACATTTATTTTATGATATATGCAATTATTTCATGGTTCCTCTGCACCTTATTTTGAAAAATCAACCAGCCCCAAGATTCACTCAAGAGGTCATTGACATTGTTGGCACAGGGGAAGACCCAGGGTTAAACACTACAACATCGCACCAAAAAAACCCTAACTACTGGCCCTTTCAGCAACACCTGCGAAGTAGATGAAGTCTCACCTGAGGTAGAGGAAAGGGTGGTTGCAAGACTCAGGTGTCTGCAACCTTAGCTGGGACACAGATATGTGATTATATCACTTAGCAAGCACTTAGCATAGATAATTCATCAATATTCCACTTAGATCTACTTCACCGACATAACAGAGCATCGCAGCATTCACTTAGGTCTAGGTTATTTTAGCACTTAGCAACAACAAGATAGATCATATCTGGTAGATCAATCACTTAGCATATTCATACACATCAAATCTAGCATTCATATACATCTCTAGCACTAAGCATAAGTGAGTCTATCTAATCACATCTAAGCACTTAGCAATACAAAACATCTAAGAATAAGCACAAAGCACAACACACAGTATTTACATGGTTCACCCCCACCATGGGGCTACATCCACCAACTCTTCTTCTTTATTAGCTTCAGTCAATATGGTTACAACATAGAGCTATCAAAATTCTACTCTACATAGGATAGGAGATCTGCACGCACCTCGCCAGATCCTCCATCCTCGAGTAGATCTAGCACAGAGCCTCCTTACAATCTGTCACTCAGCACTTAAAACACTTGCGCTTAGCTCTGCAAGTCAATCACATAGATGTCGATATATCACTTAGATTATAGCCATATATGTTCTTACATCGCCTAGCTACTTATTTATACATTAAAAAAGTGGGACTAAACGTGGGTGAACCCATGGGAAGACATCCCTTTCCCATTACATTATCCCAAAACTCAAAAAGGATCCAAAAGGGGGTCTATCTTTTGCAATCTCTGCTTCACTTTGCGCTTCATCTTCGACAGGCTGTCGAAGTCCAAAAAATGGTCAAATATGACCAAGTGTTCTTCAAAACTTGTTCAAGGGTCAACAGGCCTCCAAAACTCACCTGTGAATTGTCCCAAACCACTCAGGTCTATTCAGTTCTACTTCAAGGGATTCGAGTTTGGATCGAGCTGCTTCGACCTACTGTTGTGCCATGGCCTCTTGTTCAGTGAACTCCTAGATGAGTGTGTTATTTACTGGTTCTTCCAAGCGTTGTTCTGTTGCGATGACAACCTATTCAAGTTCTTCCCCTTGGCTTTCAACTTCGATGAAGAGTTGACATGCCTTCTCTTGCACTGGTTGAATTCATTGAGAGACTTCCATCACTTTACATTAGATCATGTGGATCTGTTTTTGGGAGGTGAGTTGCTCGTGAAACCTCTTCATATGTTCAACTGGTGACAAGGCCTTCAGTTGTGCTTGTAACATATCTACGTGTTGCTTCACTTCTTGGAGTTGCGACTCCAATTTGTGCAGTTCTGGATTCTTGGTTAGGTTTTCATATATCTGCGCACTGATGCTACTTAACTGTTTGCATTCCTCAGTGAGTGTTTTGATCCTTTCTATTGTTATTCAGGCAGTTATTTCTCGTTGGTTGCGCTCTTCTTGCGGGGTACTTGGTATGGTCTAAAGCTCTAATTCCATGACTCTTTGTTGAAGTTGTTGAATAACTTCAGCAAGCTTCATCACTTGGCATTCTATGGGTTCTTTTGCCTTCTGCTCTAATCCAATCATAGAGAGAAATGCTTTGTTGACTTCTTCTTCAATCCCTATCTGCTTCACAACAAGCTTCTCTTTCTCTTTTTGGATCTTCTCTCTGTCTTCTTCAAATTTTTCTTAGAGAGTGTCCTTCTCTTGTTGCATAGCTTAGCGTTGTTCAATGATTTCCTCTTGTGCTTGATATAAGGCTTGGGTGGCTTGCGATGTTTCTTCCTCTGCTTTCTGAAGGCGTTCTTCAACTGTGTCAACAATCTTGTGGACTTGAACTGGTTCATCTCCCTCTTCTGGTGTTCCTTCTAGCAGGAGCGTAGTGGAGACTGCGCAGCTATACTGAAGTGTTTGTTGCACTCCTTGGAGCTCGATCTCAATTATGTTGTACATTGTATCTTGCTTCGCTTCTTGCTTTTATGTTATCTCTTATATGGCTTCATTCATAGTTGTGATGAGGAAAGTAAAGTTATCTGGAGTGAGTGTGGTCTACAGCTTACTCACGGGTGCTTTCGATTTCTTCCAGGAGAAGGTTCCAGAGGTGAACCCTTCATCTGTTTATAATTTCTACTTCGTCTTCTAGTTTTTGTTCGAATTCTTCTAAGTCTTTTCCATCACCTCCTTGATCTGGTATAATGGAAGTCATCCTTACAGATAGTCTGTCTATGTCCTGGACTTCCTCAGCCTTCTTCATCTTCATTGTTTTATTTGTCTTACTGGGCCCAAGTGTATCATGCGCAACTTTTGGGCTATCGATGTCAGACATTTATGCGGGGTCTACTGAAACAAGGAGGTTCGTCGACCATTCCTTGGTGATCTCCTCCAGGTCATCTTCTATCAGCTTATAATAAGGATGAAGTTGTTCCTTGTGCTCATCAGCGCATAATGTTATAAAAATGAAGTGGTAGTCCACGTTGAACTTCATTATGGGTTGAAACCTATGGAGGGTATTCGAGTTCATTCGAGGCTCGGACTGGATGGTGACCTTAAACTAGTTGTAGTAATTATGGAAGACAACATTGGATTGCCACTTCTTGTTCATATCGTTCGAGTACCACAGTGTACTGAACTTCGCGGCCAGTGGTTCAAAGGGTTCGATGTCTGAGAAGGTTTCACCTTCAGGTAGCTCCCATGCAACAAAATCTATAAGTATTAAGAGCCAGCAAAAATGGAATGCATGCCCCTGATCCTGGGCTTCTCTGCAATCGATATCTATTTGATTCACCAGGTACTTCACCCAGTTCATCTGTAATCCCTCTGAGCACTTCCCTGCAAGGTCGACTACAAAACCGAATACTTGCGTGGGTCGATTCATGCATACCAACTTCCCTACAATCAGTTGACAGGTGAGGCCCACTACGCCTTTCTCAATATAAGCTAACTTGTAGCCTCACACATCTTTCTCAAAATATCCATAAGTTTCTTTAATCCTCTGCGCTAATGCTCGGTCTGAAGTCTTTCCAGGGTAAAAATCCTATGGGTTGGGGCCCTACATGCTCAGCTCTGTGATCTGATTGATCAAGGTCAGATCCACAGTGATGCGACGGTTCAACCATAGGTATCCTCCATGGTAGCAAGACAGTAGAAACTTTACACATGCATTCACTTCCTGGTGTCTGCCAAAGTGCGGGATTTTCATCACGTTCAGCAAAGTGGACTATGCGAGGTTCATCGTCCATTACTGAGGGACAATCTTCAATTTCTTTTCCTTGGTTCTAGTTAGGTACTTGTATGGGGCAAGCGTGATGTATAATTTACAATATCCCAAGTTGAAGTCACTAAACTTCAATGCTACAACCTTGTCTTGATCTATGTGGACTGTGTGTACCCCTTTTCGCTAGTACGCAGTGACTAGAGTGTACTCAAAGTCTCTGGGCACATTTTCTTTGTTGACCGCACTACTCAGAGGTGGTATGTAAGCAGGTAGGATGGATGGAACAAACTTCACACTGGCCACATCATTTTTATGTTTGGTTCTTCTTTCTACGTCGTCTTGAGATGTTCCTACTCGAGCAATCAACGGGGAGGCTTGCGCTCCTCTCATTGATGA
>JZKD02S1269706.1:156172-169689 GCA_000966675.3 Picea glauca
TGTGAAAAGAGGCTAATTAGGGCATTTCTAGGTCTTTGACCAGCCATCCAGTCGAATCCAGTCCAGATTTGAGGGTCAAATCGGCTTGGGAGATGAACCATAAGTGGGTGGGAGGTCAACCACTCTCATAAATGTGTCGTTTAGCAGGTGCGCGGGTTTTTGTGATAACAATCGTGCATCATGCGCATGTGCGCAATTTCTGCATTCCTGTTCTGCGCATGTGCGCGTGCGCCCAGTGTCTTCATAGCGCCCTTCAATTTTTCACTACTTTGTATAGTTTTTTTACCCTTTTATGAATGTCTTGGTATTAATTCAGGTCCATGGATGACTTCATCATTGTTTGACGATGTTGAGTTCTTATAACCATGTGCGGACAAAATTTCACTGATAACACTTAACTTTATCAGAGCACTGAGCTTACAGATCTTACCTCTTTTCTTCAAAAAATTCCACTTCTACCTTTCTTAGAGCACCAAGCATTCATAACTTTCTTCTTTTCTTCAGATCTAGCCTTCCCTTTTCAGATCAAGTAAAATACTAAGAACTAGGGCACAGATCCATGCACAGAGCTTCCACAGTTTCAGGGCGAATCTTTGCACAAATATTCTTCTCCCTTAGTTCCCAACAATCACAGTTTCAAGTCTCAACAACGGAACCATTTGTTGGCACAGGGGCAGACCCAGGGTTCAATGCTACAACAACACACCAACAAAAACCTAACTACCGGCCCTTTCGACAACACCTGCGAAGTAGATGAATTCTCACTTGAGGTAGAGGCAGGGGTGGTTGCAAGACTCAGGTGTCTGCAACCTTATCTAGGACACAGATCTGTGATTATATCACTTAGAAAGCACTTAGCATAGATAATTCATCAATATTCCACTTATATCTACTTCATCGACATAACAGAGCATCACAACATTCACTTAGGTCTAGGTTATTTTAGCTCTTAGCAACAACAAGATAGATCAGATATGGTAGATCAATCACTTAGCATATTCATACACATCAGATCTAGCATTCATATAATCTCTAGCACTAAGCATAAGTGAGTCTATCTAATCACATCTAAGCACTTGACAATACAAAACATCTAAGAATAAGCACAAAGAACAACACACAGTATTTATGTGGTTCACCCCCACCCTGAGGCTACATCCACCAACTCTTCTTCTTTATTAACTTCAGTCAATATGGTTACAGCACAGATCTATCAAAATCCTACTCTGCATAGGACAGGAGATCTACGTGCACCTCGCCAGATCCTCCTTCCTCGAGTAGATCTAACACATAGCCTCCTTACAATCTATGCACTCAGCACTTACAACACTTGCACTCAGCTCTGGAAGTCAATCATATAGATGTCGATCTAGCACTTATCTTATAGCCATCTATGGTATTACATCACCTAGATACTTATTTATAAATTACAAAAGTGGGCCTAAATGTGGGTGAACCTATGGGTCGACATCCATTTCCTATTACATTATCCCAAAACCCAAAAAGGATCCAAAAGGGGGTCTAGCTTCACTTTGCACTTCGTCTTCAAAAGGTTTTTGAAGTCCCAAAAATGGTGAAATATGACCAAGTGTTCCTCAAAACTTGGCCAAGGTCCAACAGGCCCCCAACACTCACCTATGACTCATCCCAAGTCACTCAGGTCTGTTATGTTTTGCTTCAAATGCCTCGAGCTACTTCGACCTGTTGTTGTGTCGTGGCCTCTTGCTCGGCGAACTCCTGGATGAGTGTGTTATTTATTGGTCATTCCAAGTGTTGTTTTGTGGTGATGACAACCTGTTCAAGTTCTACCCCTTGGCTTTCAACTTCAGTCAACAATTGACATGCCTTCCCTTGCACTGGTTAAATTCGTTGAGAAACTTCCATCACTTTACTTTGGATCATGTGGATCTGTTGTTGGGTGGTTTGTTGCTCGCGAAACCTCTTCATCCGTTCGACTGGTGACAAGGCCTTTAGCTGCTCTTGTAACATATCTTCGTGTTGCTTCACTTCTTGGAGCTGCAACTCCAATTTGTGAAATTCTAGATTCTTGGTTAGGTTTTCATATATCTGCACATTGATGCTACTTAACTATTTGCATTCCTCGGTGAGTGTTTTGATCCTTTCTACTGTGCTCCGGGCAGTCATTTGTTGTTGGTCATGCTCTTCTTGCGAGGTACTTGTTATGGTCTGAAGATCTAATTCCATGACTCTTTGTTGAAGTTATTGAATAACTTCAACAAGCTTCATCACTTGGAATTCTATGGGTTCTTCTGCCTTCTTCTCTAATCTAGTCACAAAGAGAAATGCTCTATTTACTTCTTCTTCAATCCCTATCTGCTTTGCAAGCGGCTTCTCTTTCTCTTTCTAGATCTTCGCTATGTCTTCTTCAATTTTTTCTTGGAGAGTGTCCTTCTCTTGTTGCATATCTCGACATTGTTCGATGATTTCATCATGTGCTTGCTTTAAGGCCTGGGTGGCCTACATTGTTTCTTCCTCTACTTTTCGAAGGCGTACTTCAACTGTGTCAGCAATCTTGCATAGTTGAACTGGTTCATCTCGTTCTTCTATTGTTCATTCTGGCAGGAGCATAGTGGAGAGTGCACAGCTATACTGAAGTGCCTTCTGTACTCCCTAGAGCTCGATCTCAATTATGTTGTACATTTTCTCTTGCTTTGCTTCCTGCGTTTATGTTATCTCTTCTATGGCTTCATTCATATTTGTGATAAGGAAACTGAAGTCATCTGGAGTGAGCGTGGTCTACAGCTTAGTCACAGGTGCTTTCAATTTCTTTCGGGAGGAAGGTTCTGGAGGTGAACCCTTCCTCTTCTTTATAATTTCTACTTTGTCTTCTGGTTTTTGTTCGACTTCTTCTAAGTCTTCACCATCACCTCCTTGATCTAGTGTAATGGAAGTTGTCCTTACAGATAGGTTGTCTATATCCTGGACTTCCTCAGCCTTCTTTGTCTTCTTTGTTTTCTTTGTCTTACTAGGCCTAGGTGTATCCTGCACATCTTCTGGGTTGTCGATTTCAGACATTTCTGCGAGGTCTGTTGAAACAAGGAGGTTCACCGACCATTCCTTGGTGATCTCCTCCAGATCTTCTTATGTCAGCTTATAATAAGACTGAATTTGTTCCTTGTGCTCATCAGCACACACTGTTATATAAATGAAGTGGTGATCCGCGTTGAAATTCATTAGGGGCTAAAACCTATGGAGGGTATTCGGGGTCATTTGAGGCTCAAAAGAAGGTGGAGAAAATGGAAGGAATATTACTAGCCTAGGGGAATTTCAAGAAACATGACCCAACAGAAATTGTCAAAAAACATTGTTGTGTGGTCAAAAATGTCAAGGTATACAATCAAGAGGATGACCCATTTGACATCGTTTTCAAGAGAACTACAAGTTTTCAAGAAGTGTCTCAGCAAATTAATGTAATAAGGAATAGTTCCAAAATACGAGAATTCCTTGATTGGAAATTCAAGAGAAAGAAGGCCTTTTTAAAGAGAAAAATGAGAAGCATGGTATTTTACAAATATATGTTGATGAAGAGAAGGATGAGCAATCCAAATCTTAAACAAAGCAGGACCACAATGTCTCTACATATGGTATGCACATAGACAAACAAGTTTAGCTGAACAAGGAAACATGAGAAGAACAATAGAACAAAGCATCAACACACACTCCTGAAAAAACTATTGAGGTAAATTAGGAGGTCAGTACTGATACCGATATTAAAAATATTTAGTCAGCAGTTGCTCCTAATATTTCTTCCATTGACACTACTCCAATCACTTCCATTTCTGGAAGATTAATTCCAACATATTTTGACTTTGATAATCTTCAACCAATTCAGTACATAGTTCTATTGTTGGACACCAACACTTTTGATAATACAACCAAGATTTTTGTAAAGAGGAAACCTAAGAGAAGAAATATTGCACATCACAAAGAAAATACATAGAAATTTGTTCAACTTTGGGATGCCAGTCATATGAATGAAGAAGAGTTTGCATAGGAAGTTGTTGATGCCTTAGAGTCATTTGTTGATGCAAACAAATGGTCAATGAGCATATTGTCTACTCAATTAAAAAGGGAAAAGAAAAATATATAGAAACTACAAGAACAATTGATTTCACAAGAGACCATTTGGTCAAAAGAACGTCGAGATCAGTCGGATCATCTTACAAAAGGAAAAAGAATATCTTCGGATGTCATTGGACAACTAAGAACTGAAATAGGTCATCTCAAATATGAACATGACAGAAAAATAAGTGTTTTTCAAAATGAGAAGGAAGAAATGACCAAAATCCATGGGAACCAAGTGGACACTTTGGTTGTTCCATTAAATGATTTGAAAATTAAAGTAAAGAATTCAAAAACCTTAAGGAAAGAAGCAATGGAGTTAAATAACAAACTAGCCTATATGGGAGAATTGTTTTATGACAAGCTATATGAAATCAAAGAACAACATGAAAAAGTGTTGCAGTTTACTACATAATCTCAAAGACAGTTTGAAAAAAAAGGAGGCTCAAAGGTCATTTGATAATTTGAAAGCATGGGAAGAAAAAGAAATTTGTTTTCCTCAATATTACTCCAAACTGTTTGAAGAAGAAAATAAAAATACAAGCATCAATAGACTCTTGGCATATCAACTTCTTATTTACATGGGATTTAATCAAGGAGACCAACAAGGGTTGTTCATATTTATGGGATCTAACTATATATAGCATCGAAGATTACGAAATGTCTCGTGTATTATTTCTTAGACAATCGGTTCCCCTCTCAAATTGCCTCACAGATGTTAATTAGCAAATAATCTCAAGAACAGATGGGATTGTAAAACTAAATTTATGGAATGTTGACAGTGTCAGGGAATTTATCAATCGACCAACAGAGTGCTCTAAATCCATTAACAATTTCTTATTAAAAATTAAATCAGGACATGAATAGATTTCCAAAAGGATCTACTGATGAAAGTTGAATGAAGAAATTATTCAACGACCATTGGTTTCACCAATGTTAAATAAATTTACCTTATGGCAAACCCACATGCAAAAGAAAACGGGAGAAGTCAATAAAGCAGTTGTTGCTATAAAGGAAGATATTTCTCCTTAATATCAGTTATCAAATCAAATCAACATATGGACTAGTCAATTGAAACAAAAGTGGAAACAGTTCTAAATTTTAGGATCTTCTATTTCTATTTGTTGTAATTAGAGAGACAAATTTGGGGGTTGAAAATTATGGAGACTGGCTAAGTGCACTTTTATAAAATCCAATTTGGTGGATTTGAAAACATGTAGTGGGAGTGTTGATATCATGTTTCAATTGTTTGGTACTATAATTCATGCAAGTGAAATACAAATTTTCAGGCCATTATATCTTTCTTTCATATTTGTCAATGGAATGAATGTTTATATTCTCTATTTTTGCACCATTGTTAGAATATATGAGAAATTAATTTGTTTAATCCATTTTTTATTGAATTTGATGAGAATTATATTTAATTAAATATGAGCATATAGAAATCAAATATTCAAATAACTATTTATTTGAATAATTTAATTTATGATGATCATTTTAACAACAATTTTTCTTTAAGACCTACTACTAGAAGTAAAACAGTTTATTTATTCCTCTCATATTTAATCATTTTTATGCTCCTCTGATAGTTTAGATTTAGTTAGAAACAATAGTTAGATTCCATTTAAAGTTATTTTTATTTTATCATATCTCAGAAAAAGACTTTTGATCAAAATTGGATAAACCTTGTGGTTGATTTTAAAATCCCCTTTAGTGGTAACCAGGCCCACATTCCGGTGAGGATTTCCATCCCAAATGAGTATAGGCCTAATTGGGGCCTTGATTGAGCAATTTCCCCATGTTGAATGCTAGGAATTTTTCCATGCATCAACATTTTGGTGCTAGAAGGAGGGCCTATGATAATGAATGGCACATAGAGCTCCATGCAAGATTAATACCCATTCAAGAATATCACCATATCCCTCAAAACCTCTCTTAGAGTCAAGCTCTAACACCCATTCCAAGATAATCCCTTCAACATTAGAGATTTCCCTACCTGAGTCATCTTCAAATACCATATTTCCAGAAGTCATACAACCAATTCAATAAGAAATCTCAAATTCTGGTATCACTTGGGAGACACCACAATAAATCGCAGATTATGAGATTACTCAGAAAACCCAAAAATTTTATCTGGATATTGCAATTCAATTTGTTCGTCAAATCCTTGATGAAAAAATACCATTTTTTGAAACTACTGAAGAAATTGTATTAGATTATCCTCCCCAGTTGCAAAATTTGTGAATTTTGATGAGAGAACAAAGTAAAAAGATCATAAAATAACCAATTGAGTTTATCATACCAGCTAAGGGTAAAAAGGCTCAGTTAGAAGACCCACCTAATCCTCTTTTTTTAGTAATATATATTCCTCTCACTATCAATAAATAATGGCAAGAAGATAGTTCCTCAAAAAGTGAACAGATATTGTTATGCCCAACTCCAATATCAATGTCTTTAGGTAGTCCACCTTATCAACCTTTACCATCTCATTCAACATCTCTTATCTCACAAGGAACTCCTTGTAAATATACAGCTATAGTCATGGTTGGATTCAATCAAACTAGAATACATCGGTTAACCTTAGGAGTAGTTAATGTTCCTGGTGATCAACATGACTTGCCTAAACATCCAGAAAAGTTATTTTCCAAATTTGACCCTAATAACAAAGAGTCTCCCAAATATCATATCAATAAATTTATGTTATCGGTTATTCTAATGAATGTGGAACATGAAGATGTAGTATTTCGCTTATTTCCTTATACTTTTAAAGGTAGGGAATCTACCTGGTATTTCTCTTTGAAAGAATGGTCAATAACCAGTTGGGATAACTATGAAACACAATTTATAAAAAAAAATAGGTGATGAAAAATCCCCAACCACTTTAGTCCTTGAATTATCTAGAATAAAAATTAATGCAAAAGAGAAAATCAAGGACTTTTATCAAAGATTCATGACCTTGTTGAATAAGATACCTAAATATTCACGACCTTCAACTGATGTTTTTCTTGAATTTTATACTATTTCTCTTCCTTCCTCAATTGTTATTTTTGTTAAAAGGGAAGCCAAAAATTCGTTAGATGAAATTATGAAAGAAACTCTAGATGTGGAAATGGAAATGATGAGCATAGCTAGTAAATATCCAGTCGAAGATAAAATATCCTTATCTCTCGCTAGGAGAGATGCAATTAAATATTAAAATAAAGACAAGGACGCTTTATACATCGAGATTTTGCACAAGCTAGTTAAAATTCTGGCTAATGTCATCATAGACATTAAGAAAAATGTAGCAGAAGAGTCAACCTCTAAAAGATTATGGATACCATTTGTTAAAAGAAATTCTCCACCTCCTAGTAATCATATTTTTAGTGTCGATGATAATGAAGAAGGAGAACAAGAAGAAATAAAACATGACAATGAGAATGTTGATATTCCTGAACTAAATCTCATTTGGGACATTGGTGATGGTGTTATTGATGATGAAGAAGATATGCCTTGTGAAGAAGTGAATGATGTTCAAACCAGAAGTAAAGATCCTCCATCTATTACATATGCTCCCTCTCCTACTACTTCTTCCAAGAAAACTTTACCTTGAGACAAATCATTCGTTAGGACTTTAGTGATATCAGATTAGTTTGACTATGATTTGGTTGAAGACATGAAAATAACTAGGAAAAAACTTTTATTTTTAGGAATTGACAAAGTTAAAACAAGAGATAAACAATTTTATTAAAGAATTAGACAATAATAACATTAAAAAACAAACTATTACAGGTGTAAGTAAAGATAAAGAAAAAATTTCCAAAAACTTTGCTTCAGATAGGAACAAACTAGTCAAAACTAATGATGTATTAATAGGAGATAAATCCAACTCTCGTACACCACCTTTTATTCTAACTTTTGAAAATTTCAATAGAAACATTGGGGCTTCATCATATATAATTCCATATTATGTTTGTAAGAAAAAAAATGTTGAGCCAAAAAAGTTTTCCATACAAATTGTACAACTAGACAGATCAAGAGTTAAGGTTTTAGGTGAACTTAAATATGTGTTTATTAGATTATCTTCTAATCCCAAAAGTTAATCAAATGATAGACATAATTGTTGTTGACATTCCATAAGCTTATAGATTCCTTCTAATAAAAATATACACGGGTTCTACTGGCTTTCAAACTAGATGTGTTGCTTCCTTTGATGTTGCTAGCTTGAATGCTTGATCATTCACTGGCTCTAGATCACTTACTATTTTTCGGTCGATCAGATCAAATGCAACTGAGTAGACAGGGTAAACATTTGAAACTACTACGAGTGCTTCGGATTCAATTGGATATGGGTGAACTAGGTAAACTTATGGTGAATCTGCTTTGGTCTAAAAAACTCCATGGTTATTTTTCCACAGATTGGTCACATTTGTGGTTACCATACAATGGTAATCCCAATCAAATCAAAGTGGAACATGAAAATCATATGAAACATACTATGATTGGGTTTACCATTTTATGGTAACCACAAATATGACCAATTTGTGGAAAAATAACCATCATTGGCGTTTTTCAAACCAATCTCTACTTAGAATCAATATGTAAGATTTTGAAATGTCAACAACAATTATGTCTATCGTTTGATGAAATTTGGGATTAGAATGTAATCGAATAAACACATATTTAAGTTCACCTAAAACCTTAACTCTTGATATTTATAGTTGTACAGTTTGTATGGAAAACTTGTGTTGCTCAACATTCATTTTCTTACCAACAAAATATGGCATTATATTTGATGAAGCCCCATAGTCTACCAAGCAATTGTGTACATTTATGTTGAAAATTTCAAAAGTTAGAAGAAAAGGTGGTGTGTGAGAGTTGAATTTGTCTCCTATTAATACATCATTAGTATTGACTTGTTTGTTCTTATTTGAAGCAGAGTTTTGGCAAAAACAATATTTAGCATTACTTACAGTTGTAGTAGTTTATTTTTCAACATTATTAATGTCCAATGCTTTAAAAAAATTGTTTCTTTTTTGTTTTAACTTTGTCAATTCATAAAAAGAAATGTTTTCCCTAGTTATATTCATGTCTTCAACCAAATCATAATCAAGTTGATATGATATCACTAAATTCTTGACGATTGATTTTTCTTGAGGTAAAGTTTTCTTGGAAGAATTAGCAGGAGATGGAGAATATCTATTGGCAGGAGGACCTGTACTTTTGGATTGAACAAAATTCACTTCTTTGCAAGGAAGATCTCCTTCATCATCAATAACACCATAAACAATGTCCCATATGAGATTTACTTCAGGAATATCAACATTCTCATCGACGTTTTCTCTTTCTTATCGTTCATCTTCATTATCATCAATAGTATAAACTTGATTACCGAGAGGTCAAAAATTACAATTAACAAATGGTCTCCATGGTCTTTTAGAGGTTGTCTCTTTTGCTACATTTTTCTTAATATCTATGATTTCATTAGCTACAATTTTAACTAGCTTGTGTAAAATCTCGATGTCTAGATCCTCTCTGTCTTTATTTTCATCTTTAATTGTGACTCCTAGCGAGAGGTAAGGCTCTTTTATCTTCGACTGGAGATTTACTAGATATATTCATCATTTCCATTTCCACATCTAGAGTTTCTTGCATAGTTTCATGTAACAAATTTTTGGCTTCCCTTTTAACAAAAATAGCAATTGAGGAAGGAAAAGAAGTAGGATAAAATTCAAGAAGAACATTAGTTGAAGGTCGTGAATCTTCAAGTATATTATTCAACAAGGTCATGCATCTTTGATTAAAGTCCTTGATTTTCTCTTTTGCATTCATTTTTATTCTAGATAAATCAAGGACTAAACTGGTTGGGGATTTGTCATCATTGAATTTTTTATAAATTGTGTTTCAAAGTTATCCCAGTTGGTTATTGACCCTATTTTCAAAGATAAATACCAGGTATATTCCTTACCTTCAAAGGTATAAGGAAATAAGTGACAAACTACATCTTTGTGTTCCACCTTCATTAAATTAATTGATAACATAAATTTATTAATATGATATTCGGAATACTCTTTGTTATCAGGGTAAAATTTGGGCTTCTAGATGTTTAGGAAAGTCATGTTGATAGCCAAGAATATTAACTTCTCCTAAGGTTAACCAAGGGCTTCTACGTTGATTGACTCATATCATCACTATAGTTGTATATTTATGAGGAGTTCCCTCTGAGACAAGAGATGTTGAACGAGATCGTAAAGGTTGATAAGGTGGACTACCTAAAGGCATTGATTTTGGAGCTGGGCCTAATACTAATTGTTCACTTTCTGAGGAACTATATTCTTGCCATTATTTATTGATAGTGAGGGGATTATATCTTACTGAAAAAAGAGGACTAGGTGGGTCTTCTAATTGAGCCTTTTTACCCTTAGCTGGTATGATATACTCAATTTGGTACTTTATTAATATGATATTTGGAATAATCTTTGTTATCAGGGTAAATTTTGGGCTTCTAGATGTTTAGGAAATTCATGTTGATAACCAAGAATATTAACTTATCCTAAGGTTAACCAAGGTCTTCTACGTTGATTGACTCATATCATCATTGTAGTTGTATATTTATGAGGATTTCCCTCTGAGACGGGAGATGTTGAATGAGATGGTAAAGGTTGATAAGGTGGACTACCTAAAGGCATTGATTTTGGAGCTGGGCCTAATACTAATTGTTCATTTTCTGAGGAACTGTCTTCTTGCCAGTATTTATTGATAGTGAGAGGATTAGATCTTACTGAAAAAAGAGGACTAGGTGGGTATTCTAACTGAGCCTTTTTACCCTTAGCTGGTATGATATACTCAATTTGGTTCTTTTCTGAGATTTTCACTCTGTGAACTCATCAAAACTCCCACATTTTGCAATTGGGGAGGATAATCTAATACAAGTTCTTCAGTAGTTTCAAAATCTAGTATTTTTTCATCAAGGATTTGAAAAACAGATTTAATCGCAATATCCTGATAAAATTGTTGGGTTTCCTGAGTAATCTCGGAATCTTCGATTTCCTGCGATATCTATAGGCTCATATAAATAAACACTTATTTGAATGTTTGATTTATATATGCTCATATTTAATTAAATATCATTCTCAACAAATTTAAGTAAAAATGGATTAAAAAAATTAATTTCTCAAATATTCTAAGAATAATGCAAAAATAGAGAATATAAACATTCATTCCATAGACAAATCTGAAAGAAAGATATAATGGCTTGAAAATTTGTATGTCTCTTGCATGAATAATAGTACCAAATAGTTGAAACACGATATAAATACCGCCACTATAGGTTTTCAAATCCACCAAATTGGCTTTTACAATAGTGCACTTATCCAATCTCCAAAATTTCCAACCCTGAGATATGTCTCTCTAATTACAATAGATAGAAATAAAAGATCATAAAATTTAGAATTGTTTCCACTTTTGTTTCAACTGATTGGTCCAAATGTCGATTTGATTTGATAATTGATATTAAGGAGAAATATCTTCCTTTCTAACAACAATTGTTTGATTGAATTTTCTTGTTTATTTTTGCATGTCGGCTTTCCATAAAGTAAATTTATTTAACATTGGTGAAACCAATGGTGGCTGATGAATTTCTTCGTTCAACTTGCATCAGTATATCCTTTCGCAAATATCCTCATGTCCTAATTTAAATTTTGATCATAAATTGTCAATGGATTTAGAGCACTCTCATTGTCAAGTGATACAATCCCTAATACTATCAACATTCCAAAAACTTAGTTGTACGATCCCATATGTTCTTGAGCTTATATGATGATTAACATATGTGAGGCAATCTGAGAGGGGTATTGATTGGCTAATAAAATGTACATGAAGAATTTCATAATCTTCAATGATATCTAGATCCCATAAATCTAAATAGCTCTTGCTAGTCTCCTTGATCAAATCCTTCGTAAATAAGTAGCTGATATGTGAAGAGTCCAATGATGCTTGTATTTGTATTTTTTCTTCTTCAGACAATTTGGAGTAATCTTAAGGAAAATTGATTTATTTTGGTTCCCATGATTTTAAATTATCAAATGACCTTTGAGCCTCTCTTTGTTTCTCAAACTGCGTTTGAGATTCTGTAGTAAATTCTAGCACTTGTTCATGTAGTTCTTTGATTTCATATAGCTTGGCATAAAATAATTCTTCCATAGAGACTAGTTTGTTGTTTAATTCCATTGCTTCTTTCCTGAAGGTTTTTGAATTATTTAATTTAATTTTCAAATTGTTTAATTGAGAAACCAAAGTGTCCACTTGGTTCTCATGGATTTTCCTCATTTATTCCTTCTCATTTTGAAAAACAACTATTTGTTTGTCATGTTCATATTTGACATCACTTATTTCAGTTCTTAGTTGTCCAATGACATCCAGAGATATTATATTTTCTTCTGTAAGATGATCCAACTAAGCTTGATGTTCTTTTGACCAAATGGTCTCTTGTGAACTCAATTGTTCTTGTAGTTCCAATACTTTTTTCTTTTCCCTTTTTAATTGAGTATACAATCTGCTCATTGACCATTTGGTTGCATCAGCAAATGCCCCTAAGGCATAGACAACTTTCTCTACAAACTCCTCTTCATTTAGATAAGTGGCATCCCAAAGCTGAACAAATTCATGTGTTGTTTATTCATGATGTGCAGCTTTTCTTCTCTTAGTTTTCCTCTTTACAATGATCTTGGTTGTATTATCAATAGTGTAGGTGTCCAATTACAGAACTGTGTCTTGTATCGGTTGAAGATTGTCCAAGTCAAAATATGTTGGAATCAATCTTCTAGGAATGGAAGTGATTGGAATAATGCCAATGGAAAAAATAGTAGTAACAAGTTGTCTCTGAATATTGTCAATACCAGTATTGGTATTGACCTCCTCATTTACCTCAATAGTTTTTTCAGGAGTCTGTGTTGATGCTTTGTTTTTTGGTGTTCCCTTGTTTCCTTTTTTAGTTGATCTTGTTTGTTTATTTGCATGCCAGATGTAGAGACATTGTGGTCCTTCTCTACTTTATATTTGGATTTCCTATCCTCCTCTTCATCAACATCCTATTTGTGCAATACCTTGCTTCTCATTTTTCTCTTTTAAAAAGGCCTTATTTCTCTTGAATTGTCAATCAAGGAATTCTTGTATTTTGGAACTATTCCTTATTACATCAATTTGTTGAGACATTTCCTGAAAAAATTGCATCTCTCTGGAAAACAATTTCAAATGGGTCATCCTCATGATTGTATGCCTTGACATTTTTTACCATAATGTTATGTTTTTTGACAATTTATGTTGGGTCGTGTTTCTTGAAATTCCCCTAGGCTAGCTAGATTCCTTCCATTTCCTCCACCTCTTTTTGAGCATGTTTTTCATTTAACAGAGAAAATATTCCTAGTGAAATTGGAAAGGTTGGTCATTCTTTCTTC
>JZKD02S1269707.1:0-12153 GCA_000966675.3 Picea glauca
AGAGCACATTTTAAAGGTTTTTGCTTCGCTTGATGCAAAGACTAGAATCATAAAAGCTAAATGTTTCTTAATAGCTTTTTGTGGAGCTTTCTTTAAATAATGACAAGAAAATCACCAATCATCTTAGGTTAGTAAAATAGTTTTACCTTAGCCATATTCTATGATATATGTGAAACAATTTTTTTCAAAACATTGTCCTTTCCTGGTCAGAAATTCATTGCCTCTAGAGTAAGGGTATTGGGTTCCCTTCCTAAAATATAACATACTTGAGCATCTTGATGAATTGCTTTTGGATTTCATAAAAATGGTATTGAGCTTTGTACCTCCAGAACAGAAGACACTCCAACTAAACCAACTCAAAATTAAAATCTACAAATTCATTGCCTCTAGAGTAAGGGTATTGGGTTCCCTTCCCAAAATATAACCTACTTGAGCATCTTGATGAATTGCTCTTGGATTTCATAAAAATGGTATTGAGCTTTGTACCTCCAGAACAGGGGACACTCCAAATAAACCAACTGGAAATTCAAATCTACACCTTGGAAACGAAGGTGAAGATAAAAAAATGAAGACAAAATTTATTGTTAGTTTGGTGGTCAATCATATGGTGCAAGATTTCATCTGAAATTATCTTTTCATAGTCTCAAATCTCTATTTTAAGGATGGTGGGATAAATGATGAAACCACTTACTTGCACAAAAATGTAGTGAATCCTTGTTTGATTAATTAGGTCAACAACCTTGCCATTTCGATGTATGGGTCAGATAAATCAACATTGTCCACCTTGTGATACCCTATATACAAACCTTGGGACATGAGGTGTACTTCAATACTTTAGGTGCACAAAGAAAGGCTAAGGCCCATACAAAAGATGGCAAGATATCGAGTATGTGAGATGGTGAAACTTAGTGAAGTGGGGATGGTAGACATATGCTAGGTACAGTAAGTATGCTTCAATTTTGACTTTATTTGGATTGTTGTAAATAATAATAATTAAGGTGCACTTGGGGTAATATTTTGTAGGAGCACCATGTGGGTAATGAATCGACATGAGGAGTAGTGTGAGTTCAAAATAAATAGTATTTTATTATTGATGTCCAAGTGCCATTCTTCCAAGCCCTCCAATCCTCTTTGCCTTATGTGTTCCTTAAGTGTTTTCCTAAGTGTCTTGTAATGGCACATGTTGGTCCATGCAATTGTTGAGTTCATGCAAGTTCTTGGGAAGACAATTTGAATATTCGACAATTCAAAGCATTCAATGTGCTAATTTTGGATATGCCATGCAGTGAAGAGAGGTCTAGCTTGATAACCTTTAGCTACTAATTTTCCTTTGTTGTTGCATTATCCAATGTCGGGGTGGCCCCTACATGAGCTATGACTTATGACTCGGGGTAAAAACATTCCTATGGAGCTATTTCCCAAGTGTATCCACTAAACAAAGAAATTAATTAGTTATTCTTTAAATAAACTTAACATTTGTCGCTCTATCATGTTTCAGGAATATGCTATGGACTCTCTAGAGGATAATTATGTGCAAGTTTAGATGTTGTTACAACAATCATTTCATGGGATAGAGGGCATGATTCTACCTTTGCTGTGTAAACCAAGCTTCAATGAAGCTAAGTATGCATAATTGGGTTGTGGGTATCAAGGGGATGCAGGAACCTAGGGTAGAGTTTAATACTCTTTACGAGGCAGGATTCCATATGTATGTTGACTATGTTTCCCTTGTTCCAATTGCTAGTAGTTCATGTAACTAGCAAAACATATGAGATTAAACAATGTAATGGATAATTGTGTATATTGGATTCCTACTATAACTTAATCATATGGTTAACTTTTTGTTATTGCAATTTGGGTAATTGTTTTATATGGATGTTGTTTCGTTGCAATCATGAATTTTTATATGTAATAATCATACATGGCGTAGTTGGGTTAAATAGCCTCGGGTTTAGATTGCCCAAATTGTAAGATTAAGGAAGAATTTTGAAGTTTGAATACCTGGATGGCCAAGGGAGGCATTTGTGTATGTTACAAAGTAGTAACATAGCCTGAATACAATGTTGGGTTGTTATAGGCTAAAAAGAGTAGTAACATAGCCTGGTTACAATGTTGGGTTGTTATAGGCTAAAAAAATGAATTACATAAAGCAATTCACAGTTGCATGCTAACTACTTGACAAATTTGTTGAATGAGATGTCATCTTGTGGCCATTGTGATTGCTTCTTATGTGTAGAGTGAAGATGGCAATGAGGCCTTGTGGCCATTTCATCAGATGATGTTAGGAAAAATGAGGCTTGATCTTATTATCATGGTTAACACTATTGGTGTGTGTGCATTGAGAATCTTTATGTCAAGTGGAATAAAGTTAAGTGACAATGAGGCCTTGTGGCTATTTCATTAGATGACTCTAGGCAAAGTGAGGCTTGATTCTATTATCATCGTTAACACTGTTGGTGTGTGCGCGTTGAGAATCACTATATCAAGTAGAATGTAGAAATGCATTGTCATGTGATGCAATGATCATTGGGTATGCTCAACAAGGGCATGCCAACAAGGCCTTAGCTATATTTTTCAAATGCAAAGAGTATGCATAAACCTTGACTCAATCATAATGTTGTGCATGATTCTAGAATGTGCCCATTTGGTGCATCTGTAAAGTGGTGAGCAAACACATGGTTACATCATTAAAAGTGGATTTGGGTTGGATGTCTTTGTTGGGAACTCACTTATAGGTATGTATGCCACATTATCAATCAGGTTTAACTCAAGTGGTTGGGAGGAAAGATTGTTATCGTCCTCGCCTAGGTTCAATCCCCGCAAGTGACATGTTGACCAACCTTGTGCCCTAAAGATTCTAGGGTTTACCCTAGGTACCATCTTAAGAGTTTTCCCTAGGTAATGTAACTTGGAAAAAAAGATGTGTATGTCAAATGTGGTTGTGTAGAGGATGCATGCCAAGTCTTTGACAAAATGCCTAAAAGAGATCTCCGTGTCGACATTAAAATATTTGAGCATTCTTTGATAAAAGAAACATTGAGAAGTTGATCTCTATTTACAATTTCCTCTCTTTAGACATGGCTCCATACATGTCATCTTCCATTGTTAGGAACAAGTAGGGTAACATGGTTTTGCCTTCAATGGTGCAGATTTAGATGTGGCTTCCTCTCTAGATTTATCTTCTAAATTCAAATTATTCGTTGTTACATGTATCGATAAGTTGGATGATAAGTTGGATGTTGGGCTATGTGTATTGTATCAAAGGCATAATGATTATTGGTACAAATGTGAAGATTCTCGGGTCTCTCAAGTTAGTGAGAGAGGTTAGAGTTTCATAAGGTTATATGATGTACTATGTTCAGAAAATGCTTTATTACAAAGCAAGTGAAGATGTGGTCCATTAAGAATTTCTAGACCAGAAAGATAGTGAAAGATAGTGAATCTAACCACAAAAATGTAACACATTAGTGAATGTTGAATCGAACTTAGATTAGTATTATTGGAATGCGATTGCATACAACTAGCTTAGAGGCATGTGGATGGATTGTTTTCATAAGACGACTTCATGTAATTGTAAATTAATCTTGCAGAATTGTGCTAGTGTAGTGGCAGACATATAATCTAAACTCACGCAAGGATATTGTGTTGGAAATTGAAAGGAACCTCTCCAAAAGATTGTTGATTTATGTAGAGGCCAAGATGGAGTCTAAGTTTTAGTAGCACTCCTTTAGCAGTTGGTCAACTTCATTAATTGTAGAGATTCCAAGAATAACACTGGATATGATGGTCAATGTTGTTATTGTAGCAAACATGGAGATCTTTCGGCGTAATCAATAGACCTCTAGGAATGTCCATTAGAATTGTCAAAAACCTTTCATCATGTGGTGATTGCCACACAACAAACAAGATACTTTCCAAGATTGTTGCAAGAGGAATTATTAATAGAGATGTTAATCGCTCTTATTAGTGTAAACATGTGTTGCGTACTTGTGGTGATCACTATTAACAACGCCGAGTTGATTAATCAGTGAGAAGCTTGGATGAGTAGGAATTGGGCCTAATTGTCTCATTAGGGTGCTTGAAAACATAGTGTAAGTTTTTGGGTACTACAAATGTTGGAAGAGTGCAATGTACAAGTTATCCCTAGGTGCTAGGGTGCCATTTGAAGAAGCCTTGTTTAAATAAGATGAACATTCAATTCTAGAAAATGTATTACCATGGTGCTCTGTTTTGGTAAACCCTAGTGCAAAAACTATTGTAATGGAAATTCAGACTAACTCAAATTAGAGATGTTGTGGATTCATTGTCCTTGCAAGGAGAGGTTTGTAATGAGGGTGTTACTTATCTAGATTCCACTTATATTTTGGCAAGATTACTACAAAAAGATGTGGACACTCTAGATGAAATAGCAAGTAATGGAATAAATGCAAATTGTGTTTTAACTTGTCAAACTAATAATTGAAAGTATTATTTCAAGCAATGATGTGATGACCCATTAGAGAAAACACGGGGTCTAAAATGGGCCGCCTCATAAGGAATAAAAAACCAAGTCATCGGTGAGGGACTCCATTTCCATTCTGCTTTTAAGTTGATGAAAATCTTCATCTTTGGGCAACATTCCAAGTGCTACCATTGTTTTAGTATGCCAATATAACTCCAGGGTGTGAAAGAACTTGGAATTTTTGGTTCGGGAACAACCCAGTTTAACAATCACCCCACCCACTTGAAACTCGACCTCAGCATCCTCCATAAACTCGCGAGCCAGGCGAACTTCGACCTCTAGAGTCGACATTTATCTTCCTTGGGCGCAAAATGTTCATAATGGTCTGCAGCCTTCAGGCTGCGAAGGCTCTCCCATGACATGCCATAACTATCAACCTGCCAAATCTATAGTTGCGTGTGCAGATATGACCTCTGCAACAGATCATTCTTCTCCATGATCAAGGTGGGAGGGAATTCCATGCTCCGATATGGGCGCTTCGTCCTCTTCGTCATGTAAATGACCTTGAACTCTGTAACCAGCCATAAAACATTCCTCGCCATCATTGTCCGGTGTCTGGCCATTTTTGGAAGAGGCAGGTGCCAGCTGAGTCAAGTGAACTCGAGTGATGCTTGAAGGGACCTCCGAAAGGACTCGAGGAGAGGGGATGAACTCTCGAGGTTCTGGGGTTGTGTGCCATACGGTCATGCAAGCAGACACCCCATCCCGTGATTAATACATTTAAGATAAAAAAATAAATAATATTTTAAATTATGTTGAGTTATTTGGAGGAAAAAATAGAAATACATTTTTCCATGTATTTTTAGATGATCTCACTATAGGATCACTAAAAATAAAATACTAAAAATAAAATAAGTGTGGGTACCCTCTTTTGGTTATTCAAAATAACATGAAGTGAAATCGATATTTTTGGCTTGAAATTCATCCATAAACATTTTGGATTGATGAACTTATAGATATCAAATGTTAACATTACACAATCCAATTGTAGTAGGGATATTTGAGGGCCATGAATCCATTTATGACCCTTAAAAACAACTTCATAAATCCAAGATTGCAATTTTGAAAAAGATTGCATGATCAAATTTTAATGATGGCAAACCATAAAAGGTCAAATTTGTAGAATGTTTAGCCTTCTTTCTATTTTAATATTTTTCTTAGAGGCTTATTTTAGATTCCAAATTTCCTCTAATGTCAATTCAAACTTAGAATTTGGATGGTGTCAAAACTTCACTAGTTGATGACAAAATTGAAAGGGAAATATTAGTGGAGATGCTTGAAGTAGATGTGGGAATAGTAGACCACTTAAAAAATCTCGACAACAAACTAAATGTTTAATATGAATTACATATGACATGTTGTCTATAGAGTAGAGATGAAGTGTACAACATTGGTACTAATTTAGAGATTGTTGGTAGTGCAGATATTGATATATCTACAATATCTTGTCCTTTCCATGGGCTAGAATTTTCTTAGCGTGAAAATTCAAGCCTTTCCAACACTGATCCCATTATCAAACTGCACAACTTTGGCATGGGTAATTGGAAACCTATTTTGGACACTTACTACCAAANAGAGCACATTTTAAAGGTTTTTGCTTCGCTTGATGCAAAGACTAGAATCATAAAAGCTAAATGTTTCTTAATAGCTTTTTGTGGAGCTTTCTTTAAATAATGACAAGAAAATCACCAATCATCTTAGGTTAGTAAAATAGTTTTACCTTAGCCATATTCTATGATATATGTGAAACAATTTTTTTCAAAACATTGTCCTTTCCTGGTCAGAAATTCATTGCCTCTAGAGTAAGGGTATTGGGTTCCCTTCCTAAAATATAACATACTTGAGCATCTTGATGAATTGCTTTTGGATTTCATAAAAATGGTATTGAGCTTTGTACCTCCAGAACAGAAGACACTCCAACTAAACCAACTCAAAATTAAAATCTACAAATTCATTGCCTCTAGAGTAAGGGTATTGGGTTCCCTTCCCAAAATATAACCTACTTGAGCATCTTGATGAATTGCTCTTGGATTTCATAAAAATGGTATTGAGCTTTGTACCTCCAGAACAGGGGACACTCCAAATAAACCAACTGGAAATTCAAATCTACACCTTGGAAACGAAGGTGAAGATAAAAAAATGAAGACAAAATTTATTGTTAGTTTGGTGGTCAATCATATGGTGCAAGATTTCATCTGAAATTATCTTTTCATAGTCTCAAATCTCTATTTTAAGGATGGTGGGATAAATGATGAAACCACTTACTTGCACAAAAATGTAGTGAATCCTTGTTTGATTAATTAGGTCAACAACCTTGCCATTTCGATGTATGGGTCAGATAAATCAACATTGTCCACCTTGTGATACCCTATATACAAACCTTGGGACATGAGGTGTACTTCAATACTTTAGGTGCACAAAGAAAGGCTAAGGCCCATACAAAAGATGGCAAGATATCGAGTATGTGAGATGGTGAAACTTAGTGAAGTGGGGATGGTAGACATATGCTAGGTACAGTAAGTATGCTTCAATTTTGACTTTATTTGGATTGTTGTAAATAATAATAATTAAGGTGCACTTGGGGTAATATTTTGTAGGAGCACCATGTGGGTAATGAATCGACATGAGGAGTAGTGTGAGTTCAAAATAAATAGTATTTTATTATTGATGTCCAAGTGCCATTCTTCCAAGCCCTCCAATCCTCTTTGCCTTATGTGTTCCTTAAGTGTTTTCCTAAGTGTCTTGTAATGGCACATGTTGGTCCATGCAATTGTTGAGTTCATGCAAGTTCTTGGGAAGACAATTTGAATATTCGACAATTCAAAGCATTCAATGTGCTAATTTTGGATATGCCATGCAGTGAAGAGAGGTCTAGCTTGATAACCTTTAGCTACTAATTTTCCTTTGTTGTTGCATTATCCAATGTCGGGGTGGCCCCTACATGAGCTATGACTTATGACTCGGGGTAAAAACATTCCTATGGAGCTATTTCCCAAGTGTATCCACTAAACAAAGAAATTAATTAGTTATTCTTTAAATAAACTTAACATTTGTCGCTCTATCATGTTTCAGGAATATGCTATGGACTCTCTAGAGGATAATTATGTGCAAGTTTAGATGTTGTTACAACAATCATTTCATGGGATAGAGGGCATGATTCTACCTTTGCTGTGTAAACCAAGCTTCAATGAAGCTAAGTATGCATAATTGGGTTGTGGGTATCAAGGGGATGCAGGAACCTAGGGTAGAGTTTAATACTCTTTACGAGGCAGGATTCCATATGTATGTTGACTATGTTTCCCTTGTTCCAATTGCTAGTAGTTCATGTAACTAGCAAAACATATGAGATTAAACAATGTAATGGATAATTGTGTATATTGGATTCCTACTATAACTTAATCATATGGTTAACTTTTTGTTATTGCAATTTGGGTAATTGTTTTATATGGATGTTGTTTCGTTGCAATCATGAATTTTTATATGTAATAATCATACATGGCGTAGTTGGGTTAAATAGCCTCGGGTTTAGATTGCCCAAATTGTAAGATTAAGGAAGAATTTTGAAGTTTGAATACCTGGATGGCCAAGGGAGGCATTTGTGTATGTTACAAAGTAGTAACATAGCCTGAATACAATGTTGGGTTGTTATAGGCTAAAAAGAGTAGTAACATAGCCTGGTTACAATGTTGGGTTGTTATAGGCTAAAAAAATGAATTACATAAAGCAATTCACAGTTGCATGCTAACTACTTGACAAATTTGTTGAATGAGATGTCATCTTGTGGCCATTGTGATTGCTTCTTATGTGTAGAGTGAAGATGGCAATGAGGCCTTGTGGCCATTTCATCAGATGATGTTAGGAAAAATGAGGCTTGATCTTATTATCATGGTTAACACTATTGGTGTGTGTGCATTGAGAATCTTTATGTCAAGTGGAATAAAGTTAAGTGACAATGAGGCCTTGTGGCTATTTCATTAGATGACTCTAGGCAAAGTGAGGCTTGATTCTATTATCATCGTTAACACTGTTGGTGTGTGCGCGTTGAGAATCACTATATCAAGTAGAATGTAGAAATGCATTGTCATGTGATGCAATGATCATTGGGTATGCTCAACAAGGGCATGCCAACAAGGCCTTAGCTATATTTTTCAAATGCAAAGAGTATGCATAAACCTTGACTCAATCATAATGTTGTGCATGATTCTAGAATGTGCCCATTTGGTGCATCTGTAAAGTGGTGAGCAAACACATGGTTACATCATTAAAAGTGGATTTGGGTTGGATGTCTTTGTTGGGAACTCACTTATAGGTATGTATGCCACATTATCAATCAGGTTTAACTCAAGTGGTTGGGAGGAAAGATTGTTATCGTCCTCGCCTAGGTTCAATCCCCGCAAGTGACATGTTGACCAACCTTGTGCCCTAAAGATTCTAGGGTTTACCCTAGGTACCATCTTAAGAGTTTTCCCTAGGTAATGTAACTTGGAAAAAAAGATGTGTATGTCAAATGTGGTTGTGTAGAGGATGCATGCCAAGTCTTTGACAAAATGCCTAAAAGAGATCTCCGTGTCGACATTAAAATATTTGAGCATTCTTTGATAAAAGAAACATTGAGAAGTTGATCTCTATTTACAATTTCCTCTCTTTAGACATGGCTCCATACATGTCATCTTCCATTGTTAGGAACAAGTAGGGTAACATGGTTTTGCCTTCAATGGTGCAGATTTAGATGTGGCTTCCTCTCTAGATTTATCTTCTAAATTCAAATTATTCGTTGTTACATGTATCGATAAGTTGGATGATAAGTTGGATGTTGGGCTATGTGTATTGTATCAAAGGCATAATGATTATTGGTACAAATGTGAAGATTCTCGGGTCTCTCAAGTTAGTGAGAGAGGTTAGAGTTTCATAAGGTTATATGATGTACTATGTTCAGAAAATGCTTTATTACAAAGCAAGTGAAGATGTGGTCCATTAAGAATTTCTAGACCAGAAAGATAGTGAAAGATAGTGAATCTAACCACAAAAATGTAACACATTAGTGAATGTTGAATCGAACTTAGATTAGTATTATTGGAATGCGATTGCATACAACTAGCTTAGAGGCATGTGGATGGATTGTTTTCATAAGACGACTTCATGTAATTGTAAATTAATCTTGCAGAATTGTGCTAGTGTAGTGGCAGACATATAATCTAAACTCACGCAAGGATATTGTGTTGGAAATTGAAAGGAACCTCTCCAAAAGATTGTTGATTTATGTAGAGGCCAAGATGGAGTCTAAGTTTTAGTAGCACTCCTTTAGCAGTTGGTCAACTTCATTAATTGTAGAGATTCCAAGAATAACACTGGATATGATGGTCAATGTTGTTATTGTAGCAAACATGGAGATCTTTCGGCGTAATCAATAGACCTCTAGGAATGTCCATTAGAATTGTCAAAAACCTTTCATCATGTGGTGATTGCCACACAACAAACAAGATACTTTCCAAGATTGTTGCAAGAGGAATTATTAATAGAGATGTTAATCGCTCTTATTAGTGTAAACATGTGTTGCGTACTTGTGGTGATCACTATTAACAACGCCGAGTTGATTAATCAGTGAGAAGCTTGGATGAGTAGGAATTGGGCCTAATTGTCTCATTAGGGTGCTTGAAAACATAGTGTAAGTTTTTGGGTACTACAAATGTTGGAAGAGTGCAATGTACAAGTTATCCCTAGGTGCTAGGGTGCCATTTGAAGAAGCCTTGTTTAAATAAGATGAACATTCAATTCTAGAAAATGTATTACCATGGTGCTCTGTTTTGGTAAACCCTAGTGCAAAAACTATTGTAATGGAAATTCAGACTAACTCAAATTAGAGATGTTGTGGATTCATTGTCCTTGCAAGGAGAGGTTTGTAATGAGGGTGTTACTTATCTAGATTCCACTTATATTTTGGCAAGATTACTACAAAAAGATGTGGACACTCTAGATGAAATAGCAAGTAATGGAATAAATGCAAATTGTGTTTTAACTTGTCAAACTAATAATTGAAAGTATTATTTCAAGCAATGATGTGATGACCCATTAGAGAAAACACGGGGTCTAAAATGGGCCGCCTCATAAGGAATAAAAAACCAAGTCATCGGTGAGGGACTCCATTTCCATTCTGCTTTTAAGTTGATGAAAATCTTCATCTTTGGGCAACATTCCAAGTGCTACCATTGTTTTAGTATGCCAATATAACTCCAGGGTGTGAAAGAACTTGGAATTTTTGGTTCGGGAACAACCCAGTTTAACAATCACCCCACCCACTTGAAACTCGACCTCAGCATCCTCCATAAACTCGCGAGCCAGGCGAACTTCGACCTCTAGAGTCGACATTTATCTTCCTTGGGCGCAAAATGTTCATAATGGTCTGCAGCATTCAGGCTGCGAAGGCTCTCCCATGACATGCCATAACTATCAACCTGCCAAATCCATAGTTGCGTGTGCAGATATGACCTCTGCAACAGATCATTCTTCTCCATGATCAAGGTGGGAGGGAATTCCATGCTCCGATATGGGCGCTTCGTCCTCTTCATCATGTAAATGACCTTGAACTCTGTAACCAGCCATAAAACATTCCTCGCCATCATTGTCCGGTGTCTGGCCATTTTTGGAAGAGGCAGGTGCCAGCTGAGTCAAGTGAACTTGAGTGATGCGTGAAGGGACCTCCGAAAGGACTTGAGGAGAGGGGATGAGCTTTCGAGGTTCTGGGGTTGTGTGCCATACGGTCCACGCCAGCCACGTTTGCATCCATGCAAGCAGACACCCCATCCCGTGATTAATACATTTAAGATAAAAAAAATAAATATTATTTTAAATTATATTGAGTAATTTGGAGGAAAAAATAGAAATACATTTTTCCATGTATTTTTAGATTATCTCACTATAGGATCACTAAAAATAAGTGTGGGTACCTTTTTCTGGCTATTCAAAATAACATGAAGTGAAACCGATATTTTTGGATTGAAATTCATCCATAAACATTTTGGATTGATGAACTTATAGATATCAAATGTTAACATTACACAATCCAATTGCAGTAGGGATATTTGAGGGCCATGCATCCATTTATGGCCCTTAAAAACAACTTCATAAATCCAAGATTGCAATTTTGAAAAAGATTGCATGGTCAAATTTCAATGATGGCAAACCATAAAAGGTCAAATTCGTAGAATGTTTAGCCTTCTTTCTATTTTAATATTTTTCTTAGAGGCTTATTTTAGATTCCAAATTTCCTCTAATGTCAATTCAAACTTAGAATTTGGATGGTGTCAAAACTTCACTAGTTGATGACAAAATTGAAAGGGAAATATTAGTGGAGATGCTTGAAGTAGATGTGGGAATAGTAGACCACTTAAAAAATCTCGACAACAAACTAAATGTTTAATATGAATTACATATGACATGTTGTCTATAGAGTAGAGATGAAGTGTACAACATTGGTACTAATTTAGAGATTGTTGGTAGTGCAGATATTGATATATCTACAATATCTTGTCCTTTCCATGGGCTAGAATTTTCTTAGCGTGAAAATTCAAGCCTTTCCAACACTGATCCCATTATCAAACTGCACAACTTTGGCATGGGTAATTGGAAACCTATTTTGGACACTTACTACCAAA
>JZKD02S1269718.1:0-12153 GCA_000966675.3 Picea glauca
ATTTCCTAACTACAAATGCATACTAATGCATACTAAAGAAACACACTTTTACCTAACAACATATTAGACCAAGTATCTATTAACTAACTCGTAAGTGTCTAAATATCCTAACAATATATATATATATATATATATATATATATATATTCAATTGTGAAAGGTCTCCATTGATTAAGACATATATTGGATACGATGTTGTTGTTGCCTCCCTAATTACACCTAGTCTTGCCACAACTAGTGGAGTTAAGACTAGTTCATACTAGTTTTCTAGAAGAGAAACCTATTATTGATTGTGTCGAACAGATTGATGAGTTTCTTATTCCTCACATGAAAGAATTTGAGCAAACAGATGACATTGTTTCCATATGTCATATTTTTATACCTCTGCAAGTGCTCCTGACCTTGATCCTACTTCCTCTGATCAACCAACACAAATATTTGTTCCCTATTATCATCCTCACCATAAAAATCGAAGGAATGAAAATAATGTTTTCAGATCTTTACAAAAGAAATTTCAAAGACATAATTGTGGACCAGTGTTGACTACTAGGATAGATTTTGGTTGGATTAATGGATGGTCGTGGAATAATTTGAATATATGTTTGAGGACTTCATATCATTGTGTATCATATCATTGTATCATTAGTTGTACAATCATGCAACATTCCACTTACTTACTAATGATTTATTTAGAATTGGTTGATTGAGGATCAACCCAACATGATAGTCAATTGGAGTTTCGATTGAGTGCTTAAGGAGAAGCACGAGTTTGGGGGAAACATGTAGGGGTTGTGAAGCCTGATTATCTTCCTGATTCAGAGGTCTTGTTTCATCCACGTTTGGACACTATTTCTCAACGGGGGGGTATGGAGGGGCTTTCCCCCCCACATCTGGAGTAGGAGGATTCCATGGGAACGCAACGACACTTTATGGAGTACCCCCTGGTGGGGGATTGGGGAAAACACCCCGGAAGAGAAATTTTTGGGAAACTTTCCTTATAAAATATTGTAGTTTTGTAGTCAATCTAGATCGTTCAATATAAGGTCACAAATCTGATGGTAGAATATATGTTAGGGTTTTTTCCTTAGAAGGAAACCCTCTTTTATGAGTAATTGTATTGTGGTTGTGTGAATGTGAGAGAATATTGTATTTTGAGAGAGGATATTGTGAGAGAAGAATAGGAAGTTATCGTGGGTATGTTCTAGGTTGTATCCCTTTATTTGCCAGATAATAATAAAGGAAGGACCTAAAAATTTATTTTGTGGATGTATCCCACACTAGGTGAACCATGTATATCTATGTCTCTATTGTATCATGTATCTTCTTTGTTTTATTATGGAATTTGTTTTATTTTATTGCTCCACGATCATGTTTTTCCTTGATGGCTAAGTTTCTCCATTCTTACAAATCATCCGGGATTTCCAAATCATTCTCAATCTTATAGCATTCTATAGGTATCTTTTCCAAGTTTAGGTGAAGGTTAGACTAAAGTTCTTGGATATACTTTGCACATACCACTAGGTCTGATTTCCATTCACCAGTATCTTTAAAAAGGAATTATTTAATTCTTTGTAGGACTAATTTAAGCTCAAGGTACTTACTTGTAAATGAGAAGTCCTTGAAAAATTGATCTGGCAACGTTTTCCAGTCGTTGGTCTGTCTTCTGGTTTCTTCATACATGTACCACGATTTCAGAATTGGACCTAGTGAATGGGGAAATACTTGAACCCATAAGAGAGATGGTATTTCCACAACCTGCCACTGTCTCACACATTGTTCGATATGTGCTTTAGAATGATAGTTTCCATTGAACAGTTGTGCAACTTGGAAGTCCGTCCGCATCTATGATTCCAACTACTCCTTATCTTGAAATCTATATCGGATAGCTTGCTTCACATCATCCTAGTTCTCAACTAAGGCTTTGTGATTAGTCCACCATCTGGAAGGGGTGTCTTGGAGGGATAAATCCCACAGTGAAGTCCTCTTATCCTCCTCTATCTTTTCTTCTATGTTGACCAAAAAACTTTCAAGTTCTGAGGTACCGTCATATATTAGGTGTTCTATGAACTTGGTTCCAAACGATCTAGCTTCTCTAACAATTGCACATGTTCTTGAAAATATTTCATATGAACCTTGTTGCCAAATGTCAAATGCTAGTTCTAAATATTCATCCGTTGATTGTATGCTCCTTCAACTTACTGATCCATCATCAGTAGGATTTATGTAGTCTTCTCTCTTTCCTAGTGTTACAGTGTACAACTGATCCAAGTGTTCTCCCTCCATATTGTTGTTTGTTTGCTCTGTGTATCAAGGGACTACATACGGATCCAAGGGTTGAACTACTTTTATTTCATCTGCCTCAAATGTCATAGTGTCTCTCTTTAGGTAAATCACCACATAGTTTTCATAATGCCAATCAATACCAAGAAGTGCAGGATAAGGGTCCTTATCCCCCATGATTTCGATCACCTCAAAATCAGCGACAGTCTTCACTCTCACAACATTTATTTCCACATTCTCTAGTATTCCTATTGGAAAAATACAATATTGATTGGCCATTCTTAACTGGACAGGGGAATATGTCAACAGGGGTTTTCTTAAAGATTCCCAAGCCCTTTTAGGAATTATATTAACATCAGATCCTAGATCTAACATAACATCCTTAATCTCAAACTCATCTTGTTGGACTGCTAATCTAAACTCTTTTCCAATCAGTACTTTCCTTCTTTTCACTCTATGAGTATTCTTCTTAGGATGATTAGTCCTTATTCTCATTTATGGAGATTCTTTAGTTCCTAGGACTAGGTACGGTGCATTGCGCAACTTTTTTTTCAACTGGTCATTCCCAGGAATATCATAAAATAACTGAAACCAAAGGTCAACTACATTTTGTGGCTACTCAGGTTGTCTCATCGGGACTACAAGGTTTCTGGGTGCACTGGGTGAAGTAGGGACTTGTGCAATCTTAGGGTAAATGATAGGCTGAGGGGGTTTTTCTTGCATCTCAAAGCCAGAGATATTATGAAATACTTCTATTGCATTTTTAAAGAACAAATTTTGTTTCATAGGATCATACCTGTCCTCCTTAGGCGCTGCTTTCTAGATCTGAGGTAAATTATTAGCATCTCTGCCAGTATTTTCTCCTTTAATGACTCTCTTTATCTCTGAACTGATAATATTAGTTTCTCATTCACGTACCTAATCTTCCCATTTCACAATTATCTCTAGGCAGTCTTCAGTTGCGTGTTGATTGGTTCTGTAGTGAGAGTAGCATGGACGCCTTGGGTGAGGACAATATCTATCCATGTGGCCTTGCTCATCAAAGTTGTATCATCTACTTGGTCCTCTTCCCTTGGTTCCACCTCCTCGACCTCTTCCCGATCCCTGAGGGGCTTCATTCACCCTAAATGATGTTCGATCTAGTATGTCCACAAGTGCATCCAACACTATACATTGATTCATAGCATGTTTGGTAGATGCACAAAAATCACAATGCACAATATTCAATACTATTGAATATTTATGAATAATGGGGCACTATATTCACCCATGCCCATGGATTCAGAAAATCTTGCAATACTCAACTAATGGCGCTACTTGATTACTTGGAAAATCATGATATGGGGTTGGGGTATGGAATGGTAAATTCATAGATACTTTTGCAACTCCTCCCATGGGTCCTGGTGAGGTCCCTTTCCCCTCATCTATGGACATTTTTTCACCAGATGTCCTTTTCTGTACCATCTGATACACTATACTTGCAGTCGTCTTGGTCTCGGTATTGTAAATTCTTGAATATTCTCTGTAAGCATTGATATTTTACCTTGTAGTTGCACCAAATTTGCATCTATTGGGGGTCTGGTCACTCTCAGGCTCCCCCAATATCCTACCATGGATTCAATCTTCATTGATTGTTCCAAGGCATCTGTCAAATTGGTTATCCGTTGTTGTGTTAACAGAATCTGTGTCAGAGGTAGCAATCCCTGGATATACCATTCTCTTTGATGTTCTTCATGGATCAGATGTGCTAGTGATGCAGGAGCATCACCAGCAAAGCATACGTGGAGGACAACTGGGTGCACTAGCGCACATTCTGAAATATTTTTAATTTCATAGATGGTGTATTAATGTAATATCTGACAAATATTTTTTAGTTATGGGCATCGTTAATGATCGGAGGCTAAGCCATCGCATAAGATCGATGGGGGGATGTATTTTTCTTTAATGCAAAGGATTGTAGAAAAAATCTAGAGCTTTCTCTCTCATCTGTCTGAATCAATATTTATTGTAATAGATGTTAAGTAGTTGATAGCATTTAATTCTGATAAGATAGCGTAGAGTAGTTGGAGGGAAAGGCTCGAAGAGCACCCTTTTGTATAAATATTTTTAATATTGTCCAATAGTAGTTGTTGTTGTTACTGCTGATAGAAGAGAGTTGATCAATAGTTGAATCTATTGTATATGTTAAGAAGTAGAGAAGAACAATGTATGAATCTATGTATATGACTGTTGAATGAATATAGCAGAGGAATATTGTCCCAATGAGTGTTGTTATGTGTCTGTCTAAATGAATGATAGACTTTATGTTATTATCAATTCTCTATTATTTCTTGTTCTTGTATCCATGAATGTGTTACAGGACTAAATATATGATTCACTATGAGATTGAATAAGATTCAGTTGTTTCTCTTCATTGGAAAAGTGCAAGGTGTGCATAGTGTCCGTGAGGAGTGTGCGAATGAGTCTGTTTCAACTTGAAGATTAGAAGAGATAGTGAAACTTATGTATGTATGGAGTGCATCGACGTTCGCAAGGAGTGCGTGACAGATTTTTCAAACTCGAAAGATTAGGAGGAGTAGCTTGATTTCAGTCAAAGAGGACAGAAGCGGTTGGAGGAAAGTCACAAGGAGTGTGAAGCCATCCATAAGGAGAAGTCGAGTTGTGGATGAAAATATGTTGCAAGGTGTGCACAGATCAAGAATTTGACTAAGTGTTAAAGAGAGTGTTTAGAGGAACAAGAGAAAGCTGAGAAAGTTAAGCTCAGGAGGGAGAGTGGAGGAAAATTCTTCAAAGGGGATAATTATTTGAACTTTCCACCCAAATCAGTGGACAAGATTCATTCCGGAGGTAGAAGAATGATTCTAGACCGTCAGATCTAGGGGAATCTACATGGAGGATAGTCGTAAGGTGTTTCAATACTTCATGGTTTGGAAAATCTGCAAGGAGTATAAGTGTAGGGTCGTGAAGTGAGAAGTCGTGATTCAATATTGGTCGTTAATCGCAAGGGGATTGTGTGGCGGTGAATTAAGGAATTCGGGAATCAGGACTCTGGATGTTATGGGGTGAGAAATCCCAGGTTTCACGAAGTCATGAAACCCAAACCATAATGGGGCCAACAGATATGAGGAGACGTGTGGCAAGAGTCCAAATATTCAAAAGAGCATGCTTCGGGAAAAGTTGGAGGAAGAGTTTGAGATATCCTCGAACCCCAAATCGCGAAGGCATAGACCCGCGGTTATAGTCGTGGTCACTTGGGAGAAAGGACATGTGTGTCTGTATAGCTATTTTGGGTGTCCAAAGGGACCCTATGAGTCGCTCTGGCTCAGTATTTTGAACGATCCAAGACCGAGAGGTCGAACATCCCTTTGGATGGAAGGGGGTATGCATCAAAAGTGGTATCAAAGTGATTACATAATTGATTTTTGTAGGTAGAGGAGAAGGTTGATATCAACGAGAGGTATCAGGAACATCAGTACAATGCCACCTAGAAGACATGTTGAGCTTCCTATATCCAACAGAGCTATGGAAAGGGATATGAGAGAATTGTGTGTGAGGTTGGATGCCATGGAAACGACACAAAGGAGAGCACCTGATGTTGGAGACGTCAGCGAGGCAGAAAATGAATAAGTAGAAGTCAAAGAAGTTGTAGTTGAGGATGTTGCAGAAGAACGCTTGTTGAAAGTGGTTGTCAAATTGGGAGCCAGAGAGAATATCGATGTCCCATTGTATGAATAAAATTTAGACACAAAATAATTGCTTCATTGGATACGAGCAATGGAGAAGTATTTCTACTATGAAGATTTTGAAGAGGAGAAAAAGGTAATACCATTTGTCACTAGGTTAAAAGGAAATGCAACATTGTGTTGGGATGAACTGCAAGCCAACATCAGGAGCAAAGGAAAACAAAAGATCAAGAGTTGGGATCAAATGGTAGCCAAACTAAAGGAAAAATTCATGCCCAAGAATTACCAGATAAATCTGTTCAGGAGGATGCAAAACCTGAGACAGAGAGGCATGACTGTGAAGGAGTACACATAGGAGTTCTACAAACTGAACATTAGATCTGGACAGAGAGACAGAGACAACGATAAAGTTTCCAGATACATCAATGGACTAAGATATGATATCCAAGAGGAAATCAACATGGTGACAGTCAGGACAGTAGAGGATGCGTATCAAATTGCGTTGAAAGAAGAACATAAGTTGACCCAGAAGAAAAGTCAACAAAATAGAGTTCGAAGTTTGAACAGAGGCAAAGGAGTTGCCCAAAATAAAGCACAAAATCCCAAGGACTAGGCGGAGAAACCACATAGTCACTCTGAGAGAGGAGAAAGTTCCCGAGGGAGACAAAGTGGTGGTAGAAACTTTTTTTCCAGAGGAAGAGGAAGAGGCAGAGGAGGAAAAGTAAGGTGTTATGCCTATGGAAAGACAGGGCATATGTATTGGGATTGTCCTGAGAGGAATAAAGGAGGAGGTGAATCTCACATTTCAGAAGCGCGAAAATGATATGTTGAGGAAGAAGGTGCAGAGGATGGGAAATCCTTGAGGATGAAGAAGGTTCTTTTGAAACAAGAGCCAGATACTAAAAATACAGTGCAAAGGAACAGTTTGTCAAGACAACTTGCAAAACGAAGGATAGGGTTTGCAAGGAGATAATTGACAGTGGGAGCACTGACAACTTAGTATCCACAAAGATGGTGGAGAAGCTAGAGCTAGAAACTACTGCACACCTGCACCATATAAAGGCTCATGGTTGCAAAAAGGTCATCATGTAACAATAACTAAACAATGCCTGGTTGCATTTAAAATAGGAGGATATAGGGATGGAATTTTGTGTGGCATGATTCCCATGGATGTATGCCATGTTTTGTTGGGAATACCATGGAAGTACGACACAAATGTTATTCAAGATGAGAGGAGAAATACATACACCTTAGAGAAGAATGATAGGACACACATGTTATTTCCAATTGAAGAGAAGAAGGTGAGGGATGAAGCCAACACGAGCATACTTCTCATGAGTGGGAAGGAACTATTGAATGAACTGAAGAAGGAACATGAGATGCAGTTGTTTGTAGTAAGGAATCCAAGGGTTATCTTTACTAGTACTTCAATGGAATATTTGCCTAAGGAAGTTCAGGAACTGCTAGATAATTTTGTTGATATCGTAGTGGATGAGTTTCCAAACTCATTGCTTCTTATGAGAAGTATCAATCATCACATTGACTTGATACCAGGATCAAACTTGCCAAACAAAGTAGCTTACAAGTTGACACCTCAAGAGAATGAGGAGGTGAAAAGACAGGTTCAGGATCCGTTAGACAAAGTATTGGTCAAATAAAGATTGATTCCATGTGCAGTGCCAACTGTATTAAGTCTGAAGAAGGATGGAGGATGGAGAATGTGTACGGACTCGAGGACCATAAACAAGATAACCATCAAATATAGATTTCCATTGCCCAGGATGATTGATTTGATGGACTGCCTAAGTGGAGTGAACTATTTTTCAAAAATAGATTTGAAAAGTGGATATCACCATATAACAATGAGGGAAGGTGATGAGTGGAAAACAACATTCAAGATGAACAAGGGGTTGTATGAATGGCTTGTTATTCCAAATACCCGAGTACTTTTATGAGGCTGATGAATGAAGTATTGAAACATTTCATTGGAAATTTCATGATTGTATATTAGGATGATATACTGGTGTTTAGAAAGACTAGAAAGGAGAACTTGAAACACTTGACATTGGTGATGAGGAGGTTGCAGGAAGATAAGTTGTTGATTAATTTAAAAAAATCCTCTTTCATGAAGTCAGAACTCATTTATTTGGGTTTTGTCATTTCTTCAAATGAATTGAACATGGATCCTGAAAAGGTGAAAGAAATCAGAGAATGGTTTTCACCGAAGAGTATTTTTGAAGTAAGAAACTTCCATGGATTAGAAAGTTTCTATCAAAAGTTCATCAGAAATTTAGTGGGATTAATGCTCAAATGATGGATACAGTGAAGAAAAGACACAAGTCTTTCAAATGGATAGAGGAGGCTAAGAGGAGCTTCATCATATTGAAGGAGAAAATAATGGAATAACTGATTCTGGTATTGTCGGATTTCAGAAAAACATTTCAAGTGAGATGTGATACGAGTGGAGTTGACACTGGAGCGTTCTTAAGTCAAGACAATAGACCCGTTGCATATTTCAGTGAGAAGCTGAATGAATCCAAGAAGAAGTACTCCACATATGACAAAGAGTTATATGCCATAATTAAATCCTTGAAGAAATGGAGGCACTATCTTGTACCAAAGGAGTTTATTTTGTATAGAGATAATCACAATTTGCAATTCATAACCAGATAGGAGAAGTTAAACTAGAGACATGCCAAGTAGATAGAATTTATGAAAAACTTGAATTTTGTTATTAAACAAATTTATGGTAATGCTAACAAGGTTGTTGATACATTGACCAGGAGAATTTTGATTCTGCAGGAATTTTAGGTCAAGACCTTGGGGTTTGATCACCTTAAGGAAATGTACCACGGTGATCTAGATTTTCGAGAGGCATATGAAGCGTGTGTGAATCCTGTACTCAGGGACAGGAGAAAATGGGTCGAATACCTGATCCAATATGGGTTGTTTTTCAAGGGGTGCTAGTTGTGCATACCAAGATGCTTGATGAGGGATAATTTCCTGAAGGAAAATCATAATGGAGGTTTAGCCGGGCATTTTGGCCATGACAAAACATTTACCCAATTAACCAGTTCATATTATTGGCTAGGTATGAGAGTAAAGGTGTAGAAATTTTTGAACAATTGTAATATTTGTCAGTATGCCAAGGGGAAGAAGAAGAACATTGGGTTGTATCAGCCATTGCCTATTCCAGAGAGGCATAGGATGTAATAAGCATGGATTTCATGTTGGGATTGCCAAGGACACAAAGAGGAAGTGATTCCATATTTGTGGTGGTGGACATATTTTTGAAAATTGCACACTTTATCCCATGCCAGAAGACCAGTGATGTAATGCATGTTGTGAATTCATTTTTCAAAGAAGTTGTGAGACTCCATGGATTGCCCAGGAGTATAGTTTCAAAAATATATACCAAATTTGTTGGTCATTTCTGGAGGACGTTGTGGAAGAATTCAGGAACATAGATATCGTTTATTTCTGCATATCATACAGAAATGGATGGACAAACCGAAGTGGTGAATAAAATATTAGGACATTTGTTGAGTAGTTTGGTCACTGAGCACCATAGTCAGTGGGATCAGATTCTATCACAAGAAGAGTTTGCATATAATGACTCAGTGAACAGAAGCATTGGGAAAATACCATTTCAAATAGTTTATGGAATTAATCCAAGAGGAGTGCCAGAGTTAAGGGATCTGAAGAAAATAAAACTTAGGAGCATGGGAGCCGAAGACTTCACTGCAGAAATGCAAGAACTTCATAATCAGATCAAGGAGAAGTTGAAGAAAAGCATAAATAAATACAAGTGCAGATTTGATCAACACAGGAGGAACCTTGAATTTGAAGTTAGAGATCACGTTCTAACACATTTGAGGAAGGAGAGGTTCTTGAGGGGAACATATAATAAGTTGAAATTGAAAAAGATAGGACCATGTAAAACCCTGAGAAAATTTGGTGAGAATGCTTATGAATTAGAGCTACCAGAGGATGTGGGTATATCACCCATATTCAACATTTCATACTAGTATCCTTATATGGAAGATAAAATCGAAGGGTCAAAAGATCAAAGGAATATCCAGTGGGAGAAACAGATGCCTGATGCAGAGAAGGTGCATATGGAAAAGATCATAGATCAACGAGTTGGTAAGAAGACCAGAAGGAAGATGTATTTTGAATATTTGGTGAAGTGGAAAGGACGACCAATATAAGATTCCAGTTGGGTTAATGAAGGAGAGATCTAGAAGCATGGAATATCGATGCAATATCTCATGGACAAGAGTCCATGAATTTTTTAGCTAGAGGAGTATGATGCAGGAGCATCTCCAGCAAAGCATACGTGGAGGACATTTGGGCACACTAGCATGCATTTTGAAGTATTTTGAATTTCATAGATGGTGTATTAATGTAATATCTGACAAATATTTTTGGGTTATGGACATCTTTAATGATCAGAGAATGAGTCGTTGCGTAAGATCGATGGGGGGATGTATTTTTAATGTGAAGGATTGCAACACAGATCTAGAGCTTTCACTCTCATTTGTCTGACTCAATATTTATTGTAATAGATGTTAAGTAGTTGATAGCATTTAATTCCGATAAGATAGCATAGATTATTTGGAGGGAAAGGCTCGAAGAGCACCCTTTTGTATAAATCTTTGTAATATTGTCTAGAAGTAGTTGTTGTTGTTACTGCTAATAGAAGACAGCTGATCAAAAGTTGAATCTATTGTATTTGTTAATAAGTAGTGAAGAACAGTGTATGAATCTATGTATATGACTGTTGAATGAATATAGAAGAAGAATATTGTCCCAATGAGTGTTGTTATGTGTCTGTCTGAATGAATGATAGTCTTTTTGTTATTATCAATTCTCTGTTATTTCTTGTTCTTGTATCCATGAATGCATTACATGATTGAATATATGAGTCTTTGTGAGATTGAATAAGCTTCAATTCTTTCTCTTCATTGAGTAAGTGCAAGGTGTGCATGGTGTCCACAAGGAGTGCGTGACTGAGTTTATTTCGACTCGAAGCTCAGATGAGATAGCAAAACTTATGTATGTAAGGAGTGCATTGACGTTCATAAGGAGTGCATGACAGAGTTTTCAGACTTGAAATCGCAGGAGGAGTAGCATAATTTTAGTCACATAGGACAGAAGTGGTTGGAGGGAAGTTGCAAGGAGTGCAAAGCCATCCACAAGGAGAATTCGAGTTGTGGATCAAAATATTTTGCAAGGTGTGAAAAGGTCAAGAATTCAACTAAGTGTCTAAGAGAGTGTTCATAAGAACAAGACAAAGCCAAGCAAGTTAAGCTCAGGAGGGAGAGCGGTAGAAAATTATTCAAATGGGAGAAGTCCCTAAAGTTTCCACCCAAATCGGTGAACAAGATTCATTTTGGAGGGAGACGAACAATTCCAGACTGCTAGATCTAGGGAAATCTATGTGGAGGATAGACGTAAGGTGTTTTGACACTTCGTGGTTCAGAAAATTTGGAAGGAGTATAAGTGCAGGGTCACGAAGTCTTAATTTGTGATTCGATCTTGGTCGTTAATCACAAGGGGAGTGCGTGGTGGCGGATTAAGGAATTCGGGAATCATAAGTCCGAAAGTTTGGGGGTGAGAAATCCAATAGTTTCATGAAGTTGTGAAACCCGAACCATAGTGGGGCCAACATATCTGAGGAGACGGTTGGTGGGAGTCCAGAGATTCAGAAGAGTATGCTTCAGGAAAATTTGGAGGAAGAGTTCAAGATATCCACGAACACCGAATCATGAAGGCATAGACCTGTGGTTATAGCCATGGTCACTTGGGAGAAAGCAAATGTGTGTATATAGTTGTTTTGGGTGTCCGCAAGGACCCGAAGAGTCGCTCTGACTCAGTGTTTCAAACTATCCAAGACCGGGAGGTCAAGCATCCCTTTGGAGGGAAAGGGGGCTATGTTAGCTAACCTCCCTATAGCATCTTTAAACTTCTGGCTATATTCCCAGGTCGATTCACCTTCCCTTTGCTGAATTTCATGCAACTCAAACAAATCTTGTTGTTTTGACTGAGGTAGCTTAAATTACGCTATGAACTTTGTTCATACCTAGTCAAGTGTGAAAGCTTGACCTTGCACTCTTGGTACTCCTGGCTCAGTGGCCTTCATGTACCATTTGAGAGAATGACCATGCAAAGTACTCTGTAACTCAAC
>JZKD02S1269729.1:0-12153 GCA_000966675.3 Picea glauca
AAAGAATGTAAATAATACTTATCATATAAAGAAGAAGAGGTTTTTACCCTTTATGGGTTTCCTCGGGAAATATCTGTCTCTATGTATCTCATATATGTGACTGATGCTGAATGTGTCATTGCTTATTTCCCTGCATTATTCTGATTATCATTGAGTGCCTTGTAAATAATTTAAAAGAAGCATAATTGTTTAAGCACTGTAACAACTGATTCACCCCCCCTCTCGGTTGTCCAACAATTGGTATCAGAGCCAACCCCTTTTATCTAAGGGCAGATCCTAGAGCTTAAACATGTCAATCCATGAAGGAAATTCAACCAATAAGGCTCCTCTGTTCAATGGAACAAACTTTGCCTTCTGGAAAGTTAGAATGAGAACCTACATAATGGATTTAGGTGCAGATGTTTGGGATGTGGTAGATATTGGTTATGTAATGCCAGTTGTACTAGCTAATAAGGATAACAAGCTAGAATTTAGCTTCAACACTAAGGCTATGAATGTTATCTTGACTGGGCTTGCAGAAGCAGAATTCGTAAGAGTTATGCACCTAGGAACTGCCAAAGAAATGTGGGACAAACTCATTGGCAGTTATGAAGGTAATGAGAAGGTAAAGGGTGCCAAGCTTCAAACCTATTGAGTACAGTTTGAACAATTGAAGATGAAAAAGATGAAACTATTGGAAAATACTTTCTGAGAGTTGAAGAACTGGTAAATGCAATGGAAGCACTTGGTGAAAAAAATTGAGGAACCTTTCGTCGTTCAAAAATTTTTGAGATCTCTACCAGATAGGTTCAACCCGAAGGTCTCTGCTATAGAACAATTTAATGATCTAAAAACATTGGAGTTTGATCAACTTCTAGGAACATTGATTGCATATGAAATGAAAATAGTTAAAGATAAACCCACCTCCAGAGAGGCATCATTTAAGGTAGACAAGAATGAGGATTCTGAGCTTGATGAAATTGAAGAAAAATTTGTGAAGAGACTAAAGAAGGGATCATGCAAATACAAAGGTAAATTGCCTTTCAAATGTTTCAACTGTGGTATGATAGGTCATTTTGCAAATAAATGTCCTCACAAAAGAAATGATCAGACATGTGATGATGAGGAGAAGAACAAACACAAAAATTTATTTAAAGAGAATAATTTTAAGAAGATAAGTCTTTGTATAAACAATGATGATGATCCTTCAGATGATGAAGACAACGACTCCTCTATTGAAGATAAACTATGATAATAAAAGCAAAATAATTGAGGATAATGAAGAAGAAGATGTGGTTGATATGGAAGGAGAACTGATCAGTGCACTGGAAGAGATTGACAAACTTAGAATTAAGAACAGAAAGCAAAAACAATTGTTGATACAGTTCGAGAAAGATAGTAAACAACCTGATGAATACTTTTCCCTGCTAAAAGTGGAATTAGAAGAGGCAAAGAAAATTGAGGACATTCTGAAACAACAATTATCAGAAAATAAGGCAAGATGTAAAGCTCTGGAAGAAGAAGTAGTGAAAACTAGGAAAGAGTTGGAGAGGTTTCAAGCCTTGTATCATCAGAATCTGTCAAGTATCAAAGCCTCAGAAGGATTAGCCACCATTCTGAATCAGCAAAGGAATCCAAAGCTGAAAACTGGTTTGGGTTATGAAGAAGGATCAAGTAGTGGTCAGCCAAGAAACAAAGAACCTATCAAGTTTGTCAAATCCTCAAACATTGACAACAATCACTCTCCATAAACAAAGAAAGAAAATCCGCCACCAAGAAGGAATGAAAGAAAAAGTACCAGAACCGAATCTGTAGATCAGAGAAATTATCGGCATGAAAGAAATCGACCTCCTCAAAGAAGATAGACTTTTTCCAGGTACTAACATTTTTTCTATGGATATCGTTTCTTTTGTTCTATCTTTGGTCATAAAGCTATAAACTATTCTTTAAAATTAAATTATGAGCAATCAAGACATTCAAGGTATATATATCAACCACAACAAAGAATAAGACAACCAAGTAACAAACCACCACAGACAGCAAATCACTTGATGGATGGGAAAAGGACACAATTTAAGCATAACAATCGTTATAATCCTTTATTCGATGAACCAGAATGTTACATTTGTCATAACTATGGACATAAATCTGTTGACTGTCGCTTAAAGAACTATGAACTAGGTTTGAATTCCCCTGCTGAAAATGTCAAGGTTTGGAAGAAGAAAGAAAGTGACAAGTGTGGATTAGTGTTGTTAGCTCAAAGACAAATGAACTTGTAATTTACCTCAAAAATCACCATAAAAAAAATAAAATTATTTGTACATTTATCCTTGAAAAGTTTTGAGATCTCAAGCAAGTAAGCTTTTTGTTAGAAGACTTGAGTCTGACGGTTTGTTTAGAGTCTTTATTGTCATCGACTGTCCTTACAATTCAACTTAAGTTTTTTAAACAATGATATAATGAGTATTTACTCACCACTTCAATGTTTAATTAAGATCTTGAAATTTATAATTACCCTCTTTTCTGCTAGTACCTATAACACTACCACAGTCTTAACAATACAAACAAGTTTGGGGTTTTTATGACCAAAACCCTACATAGAAAAATTACCCTCTGTTTGCAATACAATCGACTTGTAAAGCGGTCTGTTACTTCTATACCTCTATCTAGGATGAAGACTCCTCAACGTTCTTTTACCAGTCCATTCATTAAATTAACATGGTTGTTCCCATAACAATAAGTTTCTTCTAAGTTCCTACAGCTTTGTGAAGAAATAGAGGTCAATCAGGTTTTTGTGGTCACAAGTGTCGAACAAAATAAAGGACCCTGTGGTTTGCTGAAATCCAAAATACGGAATGACTGTGGGCCAGCATTTTGGGGTTTCGGGATTTGGGGCTTCGCGAGTACAAGAGTCGGACATCAACACACAACATTTCCTGAAATTGCGACAAGATGCCAAGTACTTCGGGGTTTCAGGGTTCAAGTTTTCGTGAACACAAAAGTCAAACATCAAAACACTACAAATTTTTGAAATGCGAGAACGGAAAGGTGAGACCTGCATTTCAGGATTTCATTGTTCGGGGTTTCGCGGTTTTCATAGCCAAACATCAACAGATACAAACCTTTGGAAAGCTGAAAGGGGAAAGGTGGGTCCCACATTTTGTGATTTCGGGGTTCGGAACTTCGCAAGTTCTGGTGTCCAACATCAACATGAACAGGCTTCCAAAAAAGTGAAAATACCCAGCACTTCAGGATTTCAGGGTTCGGAATACCGCAACTTCAAAAACAAAACATCAAACACAAACAAATCTCAAAATTGCAAAAAGAAAAGAACGTAGAACTAACATTTTGGGATTTTGGGGTTTCAGAATCCCGTGACTCCAAAAGTCAAAACCTCAACGACAAATAATTCCTGAATTGTGAAAAGGAAAGAAACATGGAACTGAGGTTTCGGGATTTCAGGGTTCGGGGTTTCGGGGTTTCAGATACCAAACAACAACGCACAACAACTTCCAAAAAGCGAAGAGGATAAAAGGGTGTGGAATTAACACTTCAGAATTTTGGGATTCGGGTTTTCAGGGTTTCAAATGTCAAACCACATAACACAACCATTCCCGAATTCTGAAAAGTGAAAGGGTGTGGAATTAACACTTCAGGATTTTGGGATTCGGGTTTTCGGGGTTTCAAATGTCAAACAACATAACTCAACCATTCCCAAATTCTGAAAAGTGAAAAGGTGTGGAATTAACACTTCGGGATTTCGGATTCAGGTTTTCAGGGTTTCAAATGTCAAACAACATAACTCAACCATTCATGAATTCCGAAAAGTGAAAGGGTGTGGAATTAACACTTCGGGATTTCAGGATTTGGGGTTTCGGGGTTTCAAATGTTGAACAATAGCACCCAACAATTCCTAAATTTTGAAAGAATAAAGACTTAAGAATTTTACATGCATAGAAGGATACAACAAGATAAAGGTATTATGTAAGGGAAAATCTCTAAATTCATCATAGACTTGGACTAAGGAAAGGATAGCCCATTCTGAAAAGAAAACAAGGAAAATAAAAGGGGTTTCCAAAATTCTTTAACTCCAGAATTTGTCATTTGATACACATCTAATATATTGTTTGCATATTGTTAGAGCATATTGTTATATACATAGCATCGAATAAAAACATTTTCATAGAAAGTGGGAAGAAATCGTTACAGATCCGATTTAATTAGATACCATACATCAGATGAAAAAAGGGTCATATAGACATAGAATATAACCTATTCCAGTTCATATTCGATAGATACATAACATCAAAAGACATATCTAAATCCAATCCATGGGAAGATAGAGGGAACAGGGCAGCCAAATCTACTTGCCCAATTCACCCCCTAGCATGTCCATCAATCCATGAGGGGGAACTTGGAAACTCCTTCTCAGCAATGTCCTTCAATTCAAACAATTATCCTCTTGCCTCACACTTACTCAACAATGCTCATAACAGCAAGGCAATTCTGTTTCAGCAAGATCCACTTGCCTCACACTGAATCTACAGTGTTCATAACAGCAAGTGAGCTCAAAAAACCTCTTCCCAACATACTTGGCAGCGTCCTGCCTCCTCGCATATGCTATTTGTCAATTTTTCCCAGGTCTTTTCCCTCCTTTGGGGATTTTCACATATTTATTAATCCCTAAATTTCAAGGGCTACCAGTGGCCAAATCTCTAATTTTCCACTTGTAATCATTAGCCCAGAGGCAGTTCCAACTTGTTCCCCACTCATGGAGTCATGGTCAACTGATTTTTTTAACATGGTTGTTCCATTTTTCCTCCTCCAGTTAATATAATTATTATGTTGTGATACAAGTTTCATAGTCAAATAGTTAGTTGAGTCCAAACAGATCTATGACCAACAGTCACAATAATTAAATACAATTATTAAATTTGGAATTTGGAATTTCCATAAATGGCAAAAAATTTACAGATTCAAATTTGCCAAAAACAGAAATCAATTTTCAGCAACAAAAATAAAGATATTTATTTTTGGGGGATGTCACATTCTTTCCCCCTTCAGTAAAACACTGTCCTCAATGTTCATTCCTTTCTTGGAACATGATTGGATGAGATTTTCGCAAATCTCCCTCCAATTCCCAAGTGGCCTCCTCAGGACTAAAGTGCTTCCATTGCACCTTTACCTGAGCGACGACTCTATTCCGAAGTGTTATTTCTCTCCAGTCCAGAATGCGTAGGGGTTCCACATAGAAATCACCCTTGGGTTCCACCTGCACCAAGTTCCAATCAATCATATGAGTAGGGTCATGAATATACTTTTTCAACAAAGAAACATGAAATACATTATGAATTCTTAGATTCGCTGGAAGTGCAAGTTGATATGCTATGGGTCCAATTTGATATAGTATCTCGAAGGGCCCACAAAACTTGGGTGCCATCTTGGCATAGTTCCCCAACTTTAGTGAGATTTTTTAGGCTTTGACCTTCAAATAAACATGGTCTCCCACTTGAAATTCCAAGTGTCTTCTTTTCTGATCCGCATAACTCTTCTGTATGTCCTGTGCGTCTTTCAAGCTCTGTTGTACTTTATTTACCATGTTCTCCATTTCTTGGAGTATCTCTGGTCCAACCATGAGCCTGTCAGTCAGGTTATCCCAGGTAATTGCAGTTGTACACTTTCTGTCATACAGTATTTCGAAATGGCTCAACTTAGACGAAGTTTGGTACCCATTGTTATATGCAAATTCTACCGAGTGTAGGTAGTCTTCCCACTTGTTCAGTTTTGTTCTTACATACATGCAGAGCATATCCTCTATGATTTGGTTTGTCCTTTCATTCTGTCCATCTTTTTGTGGATGATAACTCATGCTAAAATTCAAATTAGTATTTATCCCTGCAAACAATTCCTTCCAAAAAGCGGATGTGAATTTTACGTCTCTATCTGAAATCACCATTTTAGGAATACCATGCAGTCTAAAAATTTATTTCATGAATATTTCAACAATGTTAATAGCTTTAAAAGTAGAGTTTATATGAATAAAGTGTGCAGACTTACTAATTTTATCAATTACAACCATTATAGAATCAGTTTTAGGCAAATCTATTATAAAGTCCAGCGATATGGTCTCCCATTTCCATTCTGGTGCTGGTAATGGTTGTAATAGGCTAGTTGGATGTTGTGTTCGGCCTTAACCTGCTGACAATCTTGGCACCTAGCCAAATACTCTGTTGTTTTTGCCTTCATATTAGGCCAGTAAAATATTTTTTTGAGTGTTGTTGTTGTTTTCTGGTAACCTAGATGGCCAGAATATGGTTTCTTATGCACTTCATCTAAAATAGTAAATTTTAGCTCTGTTGAATCTGTTATGTAAAGTCTATTTTAAAATCTTAATAGTCCCTATTTGTCGATACTTATATCTGGTTTATCTAAGTTTGTGATACTATTTTGCAATTCTGCCATCATCTTAGTGTAATTTTCGTCGTTAATTCCTGCCACTTTTACTCTTTGTTCCATGTCACTTTCTTCCCTGCTGATATTTATCTCAAATAACCCATGGACTCTTCTACTTAAAGAATCTACTACTTTATTTTCCTTTCCCTTGATATGTCTAACCTCGAATTCGAATTCACTCAATAAGGCTAGCCACCTTGTTTGTCTTGCATTAAGGTCTGGTTGGTTAAACAAATATTTCACTCCACTATTATCCGTAAATAGTAAGAATTTATTTCCCATTATATAGTGTCGCCACATTTTTAAGGCATGTATTACTGCTGCCAATTCTAAGTCATGAGTGACATAATTTCRCTCGTGTTCCTTTAATTTCCGGGACTCATAACAAATCACGTACCCTTCCTGAGTTAGAACACCACCTAGTACCTCTTTACTTGCATCAATGCATACTGTGAATTCTTTATCTGGGTATGCTACCTTCAAGATGGGCGCCGATGTCAATAATTCTTTTAGCTTGTTAAAACTGTCTTGACACTTTTGCGACCAGTTAAACTTGGTCCCTTTCTTTTGTAATGACATGATAGGGTAGGCTATCTTGGATAACCCTTCTATAAATCTACGATAATATCCGGTGATTCCCATGAATGACTGGATATCTGCCACATCCTTAGACACTGGCCATTCCATGATGGATTTTATCTTTTCCGGGTCTACGGAAATAGCTTTTGAGGAAATGACATGTCCTAAATATTGTATTTCTTTTCTATAAAAATCACATTTGTCGAATTTTGCGTATAGTTTGTGTTTCCTTGGTGTTTGCAAGACTATTCGTAAGTGTTCATTATGTTCCTCCATCATTTTAGAATAGACCAGAATATCTTCGATAAATACTACTATGAACTTGTCTAAGTACTGGTTGAAAATGTTGTTCATTAAGCACATAAATGTGGCTGGTGCATTGGTGAGTCCGAAAGGTATGACTACAAACTCGTAGTGTCTGTATCTTGCTCGAAAAGTTGTTTTTTTTATGTCCTAGTCCTTTATCCTAACTTGATGATAACCAAATCATAAATCTAGTTTTGAGAAGATCTTGGCCCCACCAAATTGATTGAACAGATCATTTATCCATGGTAAGGGGTATTTGTTCTTAATGGTCACTTTTTTCAGTTGTCTATAATCGATACATAGTCTTAGAGTACCATCTTTCTTTTTCACAAAGAGGATTGGTGCTCCCCATGGCGAAACACTTGGTCTGATATACCCTTTGTCCAACAATTCCTGTAATTGTATTTTTAATTCTGTCAGTTCTAGTAGGCTCATTCGGTAAGGTACTTTTGAGATAGGGGTTGATCTGGGTAGTAAGTCTATAGAGAAATCTATTTTTCTCCTAGGAGGTAATTCTGGTATCTCATCAACAAACATGTCTCTGAATTCCTGTAGGACAGAAAAGTCTTCTAACTTGGGTTTATTTTCTTTTTCTAAAAGATTCATCACTTGGATGGCGTAAACTTGAAATCCCTTTCTAATACATTTTCTTGAATTGCATCGCTGAAACTTTTCTGACTGACACAGGTTTTGGTATGCGTTGGGTTGTTTTAATAGTTCCAAAATTATCTTTGTAGCTAAGTATCTTTGTATAACAGTCTAGTACTGCTTTGTGCTGTTCCAACCAATCCATCCTGATAGTGATATCATAAGATCCTAGTGGTAGGATGTTCAGATTGGTCCTTATCTTTTGACCATCTAAACTAAACTCAAGATCAGAAATAAAGTTAACTACTTTTCTTTTAGTCCCGGTTGCTAGTTGTACAAGCCAAGATTTTGCATGCTTTTGTTTCTTAAGTTTATTCGACTCTACTACATTAGGAGTAATATAACTTAATGTAGCTCTAGGGTCAATTAAAACAAAAATTCAAGTGTCATGGATTTTACCTTCAATCTCTACCACCGAGGACTAGTAGTTAGCTTGTCGACCATCTATGGCTGCATTTATCCGATGCAGACTCCTTCCCATGTCTCCCACTGTCGAGGCTTCCTGCAAATTGTGGACGGCAGTGCTATTTGCTGAAATTAGACATGGACAGTTCCTCCTTAGATGAGGCTCTCCACACTCCCAACATCTTCATGGCTCACAAGAGTTGTCCCCAAACTTCTTTGTTCCTAGGTTTACCAGTTTACTGCTACCTTGCGTATTCGGATGATTGGAGTGAAAATCCTTCCTTGGGAAACTTTTTGCTACATTATGATAAGGAATTGGCTGGTATCCCTTCTTCTGCTAGTGCATTCCATCTTGTTTCTTATCCTTCCAAGTCTTTGGAAACTCTACCCACTATTTATACTAGTCAAAGCACATTTGTGCATTCCTAAAAGCCTCACTCAAGGATTTGGGGTTATCAAACTCAATTCTGTCCCTATAGGACTATGGTAAATAGCTTAAGAATCACTGGATTTTTACCTTATCTTCTCAGATGTATGGTACAAACCTTAGTAGTTCCAAAAATTTATTTATAAGGTCATCCATCGTCATTTGTCCGAGTCGTAATTCATAAAAAAAATTCGTCTTCCTTTCATAATAGATTTTAGAAAGGTATTGTTTCTTAAAATACTTCTTGAACTCATACCATTCCAACTGTTTCTCCTTTAGGCCCTTGGCCAATTTCAGGTCCTGCCACCATATGTTGGCCTTCCCCTTTAGATTGTAGATGGCCATTCTGACCTTCATGTTGTTGGAATAGTTGTAGATTTGGAAGTATTTTTTGATGTCTAACAACCATGCCTCGTCTTCTTCTCCTGTCCTCGACTCTCCATCAAAAGTAGCTGGTTTAATATTTTTAAATTCTCCTTCAAGGTGGTCTATTTGTTTTCTTTTTTTGTCTAGTATGGTTTTGCCTTCAGCTGAAGGTGTCCCTTCAGATGAACTATCTATTTTTTCTGTTTTTGCACCAGAATTCTTGGAGGCCCTTTTGCTGACCTTTTCCTCATGGTTATCATCTTTTGGGATTTTCTTGGTTACTATACTATGTAGCAGGACTTCATTTATCTCTTGTTGTTCCTGCTATGCCTTCTTCAATTTTTCATTGTTAGCCTTGAAAACCTGTAGTTCAACAATAAGGTTTCTCATGGTTTCCAACACCTCCGTGGGTGACCTTCCATCACTATTCTGTCTTGGATCTCCAGGAGGTCCTTGTTGTGGATTCTCTTCCACCCTGATTTATGCACCTTCTTGGGCTGCCATTATTCAACACAAAACAAAAAAGCCTTCTATTTGTAATCCACGAGATTTATTAGTTTTTTCATAAATCAGAATATATACTAAGTAATTAATGTGGCCTTGTTTAGGCCCAGTGTTGTAACTTTTTCTCTTATACCATATGTAATGTACCTCAAAAATCACCATAAAAAAATAAATTATTTGTACATTTATCCTTGAAATGTTTTGAGATCTCAAGCAAGTAAGCTTTCTATTAGAAGACTTGAGTCTGATAGTTTGTTTAGAGTCCTTACTGTCATCAACTGTCCTTACCATTCAAATTAAGTTTTCTAAACGATGATATAATGAGTATTTACTCACCACTTCAATGTTTAATTAAGATTCTGAAATTTATAATTACCCACTTTTCTGCTAGTACCTATAGCACTACCACAGTCTTAACAATACAAACAAGTTTGGGGTTTTTATGACCAAAACCCTACATAGAAAAATTACCCTCTGTTTGCAATACAATCAAGTTGTAAAGCGGTCTGCTACTTCTGTACCTCTATCTGAGATGAAGACTCCCCAACATTATTTTACCAGTCCATTCATTAAATTAATAGGGTTGTTCCCATAAAAATAAGTTTCTTCTAAGTTCCTACATCTTTGTGAAGAAACAGAGGTCAATCGGGTTTTTTTGGTCACAAGTGCCGAACAAAATAAAGGATCTTGTGGTTTTCCAAAATCCGAAATAAGAAACAACTGTGGGCCAACATTTCGGGGTTTCGGGATTCGGGGCTTCGTGAGTACAAGAGTCGGACATCAACACACAACATTTCCCGAAATTTTGACAAGATGCCAAGTACTTCGGGGTTTCGGGGTTTGAGTTTTCGTGAACACAAAAGTCAAACATCAACACACTACAACTCCTAAAAACGGAAAGGTGATTAGTACTTTGGGAAATTGGAGTTCGGGATTTCGCGAGTGCAAGTGCCCAAACAACCACATATTCAAACCTCCGAAATGAGGAAAAAGGGAAGGTGGGTCCTGCACTTTAGGATTTCGAGATTCAGAACTTTGCGAGTTCCGGTGTCCAAACCTTGACATACACAAATTTCCGAAATGCAAGCACGGAAAGGTGAGACCTGCATTTTGGGATTTCGGTGTATGGGGTTTCATGGTTTTCATAGCCAAACATCAATAGATACAAACCTCTGAAAAGGTGAAAGGGGAAAGGTGGGTCCCGCATTTTGAGATTTCAAGGTTCGGAACTTCGCGAATTCCAGTGTCCAACATCAACATGAACAGACTTTCAAAAAAGTGAAAATGCCCAGCACTTCTGGATTTCAGGGTTCGGAATCCCGCGACTTCAAAAACCAAACATCAAACAAAAACAAATCCTGAAATTCCGAAAAGAAAAGAACGTAGAACTAACATTTCAGGATTTTGTGGTTTCGGAATCCCACAACTTCAAAAGCCGAAACCTAAACCACAGACAATTCCCGAATTTTGAAAAGGAAAGCAACGTGGAACTAATGTTTTTGGATTTCGGGGTTTGGGGTTTCGGGGTTTCAAATACCAAACAATAACGCACAACAACTTCCGAAAAGAGAAGAGGATAAAAGGGTGTGGAATTAACTCTTCCGAATTTTGGGTTTCAAGTTTTCATGGTTTCAAATGTCAAACCACATAACACAACCATTCTCAAATTCTGAGAAGCGAAAGGGTGTGGAATTAACACTTTGGGATTTCAGGATTCGGGTTTTCGGGGTTTCAAATGTCAAACAACATAACTCAACCATTCTTGAATTCCAAAAAGTGAAAAGGTGTGGAATTAACACTTCAGGATTTTGGGATTCGGGATTTGGGGGTTTCAAATGTCAAACAACATAACTCAACCATTCCTGAATTCAGAAAAGTGAAAGTGTGTGGAATTGACACTTCGGGGTTTTGAGATTCGGGTTTTTAGGGTTTCAAATGTCAAACAACAACACCCAACAATTCCCGAATTTTGAAAGCATAAAGACTTAAGAATTTTACATGCACAGAAGGATACAACAAGATAAAGGTATTCTATAAGGGAAAATCTCTAAATTCGTCATAGACCTGGACTAAGGAAAGAATAGCCCGTTCTGAAAAGAAAACAAGGAAAATAAAAGGGGTTTCCAAAATTCTTTAACTCTCGAATTTGTCATTCTATACACATGTAATATATTGTTTTCATATTGTTAGAGCATATTTTTAGATACATAACATCGAATAAAAACATTTGCACACAAAGAGGGAAGAAATCATTACAGATCCGATTTAATTAGATACCATATATCAGATGCAAAAAGGGTCATACATATAGAGAATGTAACCTATTCCACTTCAGATTCGATAGATACATAACATCAAAAGACATAGCCATTCATAATAGAGATGGGAAACTTAACATATTTGAATCCAATCCATGGGAAGACAAAGGGAACAACCACGTTCCTCCCAACTGTAGAACAGGGAAGCCAAATCTACTTGCCCGATTC
>JZKD02S1269740.1:0-12153 GCA_000966675.3 Picea glauca
AAATAATTAATATGCATATCATTCCCAACTAAATGTGTCATATGAAAATAGATAAAGTGAAATAATTAATATGCATATCATTCCTATTTCACATGGAAACACTAAATTAATATATGTGTAGATTGATGTTAATAGTTCCACTATGTCATGTCATGAGTTGAACCCTACCTTACATACACACGTATAATTCTATGTGGCAATCACTATATACATGCCTCAAAAAATCTCTCATCATGTATTATTGTTATCAAGTGAACATGTTGGTTTGATGTGCCACTAAGCCTCTTTCACTGGATACATGTAGATAAATAGCCATATCTAAATCATTTATCATTGTTATCCAGTGCACATGTTGGTTTGATGTTTCACTATGCCTCTTCAAATGGAAAATAATCTCTTTATTATAAATAATTTGTTGGTTTGATGTCTCACTATGCCTCTTCAAATGGAAAATAATCTCTTTATTATAAATAATTTATTGGACGTTGAGGGTTTTTCATAAAATTTATCAAATGCATCCATCAGCTCCTTCGTTGTAGATAAATAACGATATATAAATCATGTATCATTGTTATCCATTGTAAATAAATAACCATATCTAAATCATGTATCACTATTATCACATGTTGGTTTGATGGGTTTGATGTCCCACTATGCCTCTTCCAATGGATACATGTAGATAAATAGCCATATCAATCATGTAACACTGTTATCTATAAATAACCATATATATAAATAGCCATATCTAAATTAATAAGCATGTCATTTCTATTCCTCTTTTATGAAGTACACATGTTCGTTTGGTACACATTTTCGTTTGATGTGCCACTATGCCTCTTCCAAGAGGAATATCCATATGTAAATTAATATGCACATGTCATTTCTATTCCTCCTATATGAAGTAATATCTTCCAACATATACATGTAGATAAATAGCCATATGTAAATTAATATTCATGTCATTTCTATTCCTTCTATATGAAGTAGTAATCATATAAAGAAACTTGTAGAAATTTTTTAAGCATGGTCATACAAAGACGACTCTCTTCTCGAAAGATAGTTGGGTTCCTCTATTGATATTACTAGTTGGGTTAATCTATTGAAGTATCATGTAATATGTATCTTGCCCATCATAAATGAACATGATGTTAATGACAACAATGTTTCCCTAATAATATTCCAAGATCTTGGAAGGTTAGTCGAGGAAAAATAATATGGCCCTCACAAGTTTCCTACGATTCCTTACCTCAAATCATGATGATAGGATGGAATCATGAATTTCCCCTCCCATTCCATTCATAGTTATTACATTTCCTTTCATGGTTTTGCACATGTAATGATTTGTTTTTTTTTCGAATGGATAAGAATTTCTTATTCATGATTCCTACATGTTGATTCATGGTTTCAATCCGAGAGTCATTTTTCTTGTATCGGTATAATGATACCCTTTATAAGAATTTCCTATTCATGGTTCCTACATGTCGGTTAATGGTTTCAAGCTGAGAGTGATTTCTCTTATATCGGTATAATGATACCCTATAAATTCATGTTTTGGAAAAGAAATAAGTAAAACCTATGGGGCTCTTAATATTTTTCAGACCCCTCGCAAAAGTTTATATATCTTTACCTAACATTACATCCTTCATTGACTTTTATCGATAATTTTTTTATCAAATCAATCATTAAAACTGAAATCAATCATAAAAACCTATGGGATCTTTAATTTTTTCCAATGTTAGGACCTCTCACTAACATGGGTGAGTGATATCTACTCGACACACTACCAATAATATTTAGTGTACCCTCTTCCCCTATCCATTAGATACCACATTATCTACCATCCAAAAGACACAACAAAAAAGGATCTCTACGAATGATTGATAATATACCACATAGGTATCAATGGCACTGACATGCGAACATGTACCTCAAACCCTAAGGGCTATCAATATGCACCCCACAACAAAGCACTTAATGCCCTATATGTTGGGATATATATATTTATATCTAAATAAATTTTAAATCATATTGTCTAATTTAGATTGAACGATATATAACTGAACATATAGAACATTAAATGCTCTCTTGCATGGTGCATATTGTTTTCCAACACTAAGGACCCTAAATGCCCATTCATGGTTTCAAGGTGAGAGTGGTTTCTCTTGTATTGATATAATGGTACCTTATTCATGTTTTGGAAAATCAATAAGGAAAACCTATAGAGCTCTTAATATTTTCCATTGTTTAGACCCCTCAGGGCTTTTAAAATTTTTCATTATTGAGATCCTTAGATCTATAGAGATCTTAATATTTTCCATTGTTTAGACCCCTCACGGCTTTTAAACTTTTCCATTATTGAGATCCTTAGATATTTTCCTTTGTTAGGACCCCTCACCAACATGGACAAGTGACATAATGGTGTATCTTCTTCCCCTCTCCATTAGATACCATACATACCACATTATCTACCATCTAATAGACACAACAAAATAGGCTCTCTACCAATTATCGACATTCATGTGTTAATAAGTACCTCAAACCTTAAGGGATATCAATATGCACCCCACAACATAGCAATTAATGCTCTATATGATGGAATGTAAACCTTTTAATCTAATTTTTTTTTAGATCAAATGGTATATTTTAGATCAAACCATATGTATCCCAACATATAGAGCATTAAATGCTCTATTGCATGGTTCATATTGATTTTCAATGTTAAAGATCTTGCCAATCAACAACATTAAACATTAAAAACATTCGTAGGGGTTTTACACAACGAGATGTCAAAAATCACTATCAATATGATATCACTATCAAAAACCATTGTCAATATGATATCAGGTCCATAAATCCTATTTTGTGGCATTAAATGAGGCAACACAAGGTGCTTAGAGCTCGCCATGGTAGGACATGCATGGATGATGTGTCTATTGGAAGAAATGAGTCTTAAAAGGAATGCATTGGCCATGACAAAGATTGCATTTATGGTGTGATATCAAAATTTAATTGAAGATGTAAAAGCACTCATCTTTTTTCTAAATATCGATAATAACATGCAAATTTGCGTCTAATTGTGTTCGTGTGCTGATAACTCTAACGAAACAAAAAAAACAACTATATAAATAATTTGTATAATTAACTCCCATCAACAGAATTATATACTTGGTTTCGATATTCCATTTAAGCAAATTAAATCTATTTGCCCTTTTTTTTAGAGAAATTGTACATAAAAATTTAATCTCCCTAGGACTGATCTCTTTGTTAGGTTATGTAATGGATGGAGTCATTTTCTAATGAGCTATAATTGGCAACTGTTGGAATGTTGTTCTCTAGACCGAGTGTCAGAAGTTTCATACTGTGTATATATGGATAAAAAATCGAAGGTGAAGATGCATAAATGCTATGTAGACTATTTGTTTCTTTTGGTGTTCTACCCCATCTGGGTTGTAGAGTTGTGGAACTCCTCTACTCTCTAGAGTAAAATATTAAGTAATGTTCATCTTTTGTTCGTTTCATATGCAGAAATTAAGGATACAAGCTAGATACCTAGGTAAGGTATACTGCGTACAGTATAGTCGCATTCATGTTCCTGGCAATTGAGGGGTAAGGAGATCAATGGTGTTTATATCAGTAGAATTTATATAATTTTAGTTGGCTTTATTTTTTTATCTAATATTGTGGCTTATTTTGGCTTCATAAGTCATTCATTCAACTCTTTCCGAATTTGGGGTGTTGGATTTATTTTTGAGCTAATTTTGTGGTTGTTTGATTTATTTATTTTTATCTAATATTGTGGCTTTTGGGATTCATAGGCCATTCATTCAACCTTTTCCGAATTTCTTTCAACCTTTCCAAATTTGGGGTGAAAGCTAGCCCTAGACCTTGACATTTAGTGTACAAAGTTTAAAAAATCTAGCTCAAATATAGTGTACAGAAATCTAGTCCAAATATAGTGTACAAAGTTGATAAAATCATTGTTTGATAAACCATTAAAATACATATGCACTAGAAATTTTTTATCCAACATAATTTAATGGGGTTAATGTAAATGTTATTTAACAAAATGTGAAAAACATATATCTATTAACATAATTTAATGGAGTTAACGTAAATGTAATCTAATAAAATGTGAAAAGTTTGCATAAATTTTATGTGCATCACTTATATATATATATATATATATATATATATATATATATATATATACATATATATATATATATTCTAATGTTGCATTCTCATTAATGTATGGTGATCTTTCATTGATAGATCAATACTATAGGGACAATATGATAGGGTTTCATGTTGTCTCATAAACTTTTGACTTCAATACTTGTGGGGATACCACCACATGGACGGGTCATTGGACTCTAGGCACAATACAAATCATGAAACTTCATATTACGTTCAACGATAGTTATCCTCACCATTTTAATGGGACGAGGATAGCCATCATCGAACATGGTGTGGTGTTGCATGATTTCTTATACATCTGTCATACAATGAACTTTTCATGTGGCAGTCTCTCCATGAACATTGCAAGTGGAATTTTTGTGGAACCACATGCAATCCTATCATATGGTCAGTGTGCATTGACTTACTATCACGAAAACAATACACATTTACAAATGTGAATCATTATAATACAAAAGTGAAATTCCAAAATACCCTCATTACATTTTGTTTATTGTGTTTGATGTTCTTTATATCCACTTAGTTACTCATAATGTTATTAGTGGAACATATTCAGTTGTTTAAGTATATTTAATATTTTTATGAACTTGTTACAATGCATTTGCATGTGTTTTATTTTCATATGTTTTAAGAACTTTGTACAATGCATTGTCATATGGTGGATGAATCCCATCCCCAACTAAATGTGTTGTGAGGGTTGTATACACAGAGATAAAGTGAAATAATTAATATGCATATCATTGTTGTGAGGTTTTTATGAAAAGATATGAATGGTATACTTAATATGCATATCATTCCTATGTGTATTGACGATAATATAATTGCATGATGTGATTTCATGAGTTGAATCCTACCTTACATATACACACGTCTAATTAAATGTGGCAATCACTATACATGCCTAAAAAAATCCCTCGTCATGTATTATTGTTATCCACTGAACATATTGGTTTGATGTATGCCTCTTCCAATGGATAATGTAGATAAATAGCCATATCTAAATTAATACGCATGTCATTTATATTCCTCCTATATGAAGTACACATCTTCGTTTGATATTCCACTATGCCTCTTCCAAAGGAGGCATGTAAATGAATTGCCATATCTAAATTAGTATGCATGTCATTTCTATTCCTATTTTATGAAGTAAGAAATTTTTTAAGCATAGTCATACCAAAACGACTCTCTTATGATATATAGTTGGTGGGTTCATCTATTGAGGTATCAATGTAATATTTGTATGTATTACATGTAACATATGTTATATGTATTACATGTAACATATATATAACATATGTTATATGTGTTACATGTATTACATATAGCATATGTTACATGTAATACATATAACATATGTTACATGTAATACACATAACAATGTAATATGTGTCTTGGTCATCATAAAAAAATGATGTTTGTTAATGACGATATTATTTTTCTCACAATTTTCCAAGATCTCCTCACCTTAGTTGAGGAAAACGAATATGGCCCTCACAAGTTCCCAACCATTCCTTACCTCAAATCACGATGATAGGATGGAATCATGAATTTCCCCTCCCATTCCATTCATAGTTCTTACATGTCCTTTCATGGTTTGGAACATGTAATAATTTGTCTTTTGTCGAGTGGATAAGAATTTCAACTTCATGGTTCCTACATGTCAGTTCATGATTTCAAGCTAAGAGTGATTTCTCTTGTATTGGTATAATGACACCCTATAGATTCATGTTTTCGAAAAAGAAATAAGGAAAACCCCTCCCATTGGGGTTCTTAATATTTTTATGGTTGATACCCCTCCTTTATCGAACATTACATCCATCATTGACTTTTATTGATAAAATTTTGATCAAATCAATCATTAAAACAAAAATCAATCATAAGGAATTTATAGCTTTATTGAACATTACATTGACTTTTATTGATCAAATCAGTCATTAAAACTAAAATCAATCATAAATATTTTCCTATGTTAGGACCTCTTACTAAGATAGGCGAGTGATATTTACCCGACACACTACCAATTAGATACCACATTATCTACCATCCAATGGACACAACGAAAAATGCTTTCTACCAATGATTGGTAATATGACATGTAGATAACACTCACACTCACATGCCAATATGTACCTAAAACCCTAAGGGATATCAATAAGCACCCCACAAAAGAGAACTTAATGCTCTATATGCTCTATATGCTGAGATATATACTTTTCAATCTAAAACACTTTTACATGAGATTGTATATTTTATATTGAATGATATATATCTGAACATATAGAACATAAAATGCTCCCTTGCAGGGTGCATATTGTTTGTCGGTGCTAAGGACCCTAAATTTATGTTCACGGTTTCAAGGTGAGAGTGGTTTCTCTTGTATTGGTATAATGATACCCTATTCATATTTTGGAAAATAAATAAGGAAAACCTATAGGGATCTTAATATTTTCCATGGTTGAGACCCCTCAGGGTTCTTTAAAATTTCTATTATTGAGACCCTTATATCTTTTCCTTTGTTAGGACCCCTCATCAACATCGACACATGATATAATAGTGTACCCTATTCCCCTCTCCATTAGATACCATACATACCACATTATCTACCATCTAATAGACATAGAAAAAGAGACTATCTACCAATGATCGACATTCATGTTCCAACATGTAAGAAATATCAATATGCACCACACAATAGAGCACTTAATTCTCTATATGCTTAAATATATACCTTTCAAACTTAATGCTCTATATGCTTAAATATATACCTTTCAATCTAAATCACTTTTAGATCAGATGGTATATTTTAGATCAAACAAATGTATCCCAACATATAAAGAATTAAATGCTTGGTGCATGGTGCATATTGATTGCCAACACTAAAGACCTTGCCACTCAACATACATTAAATACAACCATGGGGGTTTTATACAACAAGACGTGAAAAATCACTGTCAATAGGATATCATGTGCATAAAGCCTATGCTATAGCATTCGATGAGGCAACACAAGGTGCTTAGAGCTGCCCATGGTAGCACATGTTTGGTTGATGTGTCTATTGGAAGACATGAGACTTAAAAGGAATGGATTGGCCATGAAAAACATTGCATTTATGGTGTGATATCACAAGTTAATTGAACATGTAAAAGTGCTCATCTTTTTTTTTTAATATGGATAATAACACACAAATTTGTGTATAATTAACCCCCATCAACCTAATTCTATAATTGGATTCCTTATGCCATTATATAAATAATTTGTACAATTAACTCCCATCAACGAAATTATATACTTGGATTCCATATGCCATTTAAGGGAGAGGAGGTAGAGAGAAGATATTAGGCAAGCAACAAGAGATCTATCTCAGGTAGGGCAAGTTCAAGGGACGATGGCCTATGCTTGCCAAACCCATATATAAGGGTATTTCTTCTGTTCAAGATCATACTTCCGAAATCACTTTCAAAGGGATTTTGTAGAGGCACTACTTAGGGACGATAGGACCCACGCTTTCGAATTCCCATCCAACTTTTCTGATCGTAAAATATAGGATTTACAATCATAGTAAAAGAAAGAAATGGAACAGATACTCAATAAAGAGTGAGTAAACAGAATTATATGCATAAAGAATATGTCTCATCTATGCAGATAGAATCATGTGGAAAGTTGTACAAACTAAATCTATTTGCCTTTTTTTGGAGAAAAATTGTACATAAAAATTTAATCTCCCTAAGCCTCTTCTCTCTTAAGTTATATAATGGACCCACATACAACCCTATCATATGGTATGTGTAGCATTGACTTACTATCCCAAAAACATTACACATCTACAAATGTGAATCATTACCATACGAAGATGAAATTCCAAAATACCTGCATTGCATTATGTTTGATGTTATTTGTATCCACTTAGTTACTCATAATGTTATTAGTGGAACATATTAGGTTGTTTAAATATCTTTAATCATTTTATAAGCTTTGTGCAATGCATTTTCATGTGTTTTATTCTCATATGTTTTATGAACTTGAACTTTGTACAATGCATTCTCATATGGTGTATGAAGAACATCCCCACTAAATGTATAATGTGTTAACTAAATGTGTAATGTGTTGTGAGGGTGGTATGAAAAGAGATAAAGTGAAATAATTAATATGCATATCATTCCTAAATGTGTTGTGAGTTTTTTATGAAAAGAGATGAAGTGGTATAATTAAGATGCATATCATTCCTATTTCACATGGAAAAACTAAATTAATATATGTGTAGATTGATGATAATAGTTGCACGATGTGATTTCATGAGTTGAACCCTACTTTACATATACACACATCAAATTCTACATGGAAATCACTATATACATGCCTCAAAAAATCTCTCATCATGTATTATTGTTATCCAGTGCAGTTGTTGGTTTGATGTGCCACTAAGCCTCTTCCAATGGGTACATGTAGATAAATAGCCATATCTAAATCATGTATCATTGTTATCCAATGCACATGTTGGTTTGATGTCTCACTATGCCTCCTCTTCCAATGGAAAATAATGGCTTTATTAGAAATACTTTATTAGACGTCAAGGGTTTCTCATACAATTTATCCAATGCATCCACCAACTCCTTCGTTGTAGATAAATAGCCATATCTAAATAATGTATCATTAAATAACCATATCTAAATCATGTATCATTAAATAACCATATCTAAATCATGTATCACTGTTATCACATGTTGATTTGATGGATTTGATGTGCCACTATGCCTCTTCCAATGCTTCCAATGGATACATGTAGATAAATAGCCATATCAATCATGTATCATTCTTATATATAAATAACCATATATATAAATAGCCATATCTAAAGTAATATGCATGTCATTTCTATTCCTCTTTTACACATGTTCGTTTGATGTGCCACTATGCCTCTTCCAAGATAAATAGCCATATGTAAACAAATATGCATGTCATTTCTATTCCTCCTATATGAAGTAATATCTTCCAGCGGATACATGTAAATAAATAGCCATATTTAAATTAATATTCGTGTCATTTATATTCCTTCTATATGAAGTAATAATCATATAAAGAAACTTGTAGAAATTTTATAAGCATGGTCATACAAAGACAACTCTCTTCTCGAAAGATAGTTGGGTTCATCTATTGATATTACTAGTTGGGTTAATCTATTGAGGTATCATGTAATATGTATCTTTCCCATCATAAACGAACATGATGTTAATGACAAGATTCTTTCCTTGATAATATTCCAAGATCTTGGAAGCTTAGTCGAGGAAAAATAATATGGCCCTCTCCAACGATTCCTTACCTCAAATCATGATTGAATCATGAATTTCCCGTCCCATTCCATTCATAGTTCTTACATTTCCTTTCATGGTTTTGCACATGTAATGATTTGTTTTTTTTGTAGAATGGATAAGAATTTTTTATTCATGGTTCCTACATGATTCATGGTTTCAAGCCAAGAGTGATTTATCTAATATTGGTATAATGATACCCTATATAAGAATTTCCTATTCATGGTTCCTACATGTCGGTTAATGGTTTCAAGCCGAGAGTGATTTCTCTTATATCGGTATAATGATACCCTATAAATTCATGTTTTGGAAAAGCAATAAGGAAAACCTATGGGACTCTTAATATTTTTCAGAACCCTAGCAGAAATTTATATAGCTTTATTGAACATTACATCCTTCATTGACTTTTCTTGATAAAGTTTTGATCAAATCAATCATTAAAACTGAAATCAATCATAAAAACCTATGGGATCTTTAATTTTTTCCTTTGTGAGGACCTCTCATTAATATGAGTGACTGATATCTACTTGACACACTACCAATAATTTTTAATCTACCCTCTTCCCCTATCCATTAGATACCACATTATCTACCATCCAAAGGACACAACAAAAAAGGATCTTTATGAATGATTGATAGTATACCTCATAGGTATCACTGGCACTCACATGCGAACATGTACCTCAAACCCTAAGGGCTACCAATATGCACCCGACAACAGAGCACTTAATTCCCTATATGCTAGGATATATATCTTTCAATCTAAATAACTTTTCTATTAGATTGTCTAATTTAGATTGAACGATATATATCCCAACATATAGAACATTAAATGATCTATTGCACAGTGCATATTGTTTGCCAACACTAAGGACCCTAAATACCCGTTCATGGTTTCAAGGTGAGAGTGGTTTCTCTTGTATTGATATAATGGTACCTTATTCATGTTTTGGAAAAGCAATAAGGAAAACCTCTAGAGCTCTTAATATTTTCCATTGTTGAGACCCCTCAGAGCTCTTAAAATTTTCCATTATTGAGATCCTTAGATCTTTCTCTTAAAAATTTCCATTATTGAGATCCTTAGATCTTTTCCTTTGTGAGGACCCCTCACCAACATGGACAAGTGACATAATGGTGTACCATATTCCCCTCTCCATTAGATACTATACATACAACATTATTTGCCATCTAATAGACACAACAAAAAAGGCTCTCTACCAGTGATCGACATTCATGTGCCAACAAGTACTTCAAAGCTTAAGGGATATTAATATGCACTCCGCAACATAACAGTTAATGCTATATATGATGGAATATAAACCTTTAAATCTAAAACACTTTTAGATCAAATAGTATATTTTAGATCGAACCATATGTATCCCAACATATAGAGAATTAAATGCTCTGTTGCATGGTGCATATTGATTGCCAATGCTAAAGACCTTGCTAATCAACAACATGAAACATTAAATATAGTCGTGGGGGTTTTACACAACGAGACGTCAAAATTCACTGTCAATATAATATCACTGTCAAAAATAATGGTGAATATGATATCAGGTGCGTAAAGCCTATGTTGTGGCATTCAATGAGGCAACACAAGGTTCTTAGAGCTCACCATGGTAGGACATGCTTGGTTGATGTGTCTATTTGAATAAATGAGTCTTAAAAGGAATTCATTGGCCATGACAAAGATTGCATTTATGGTGTGATATCAAAAGTTAATTCAACATGCAAAAGCGCTCATCTTTTTTCTAAATATCGATAATAACACACAAATTTGTGTCTAATTGTGTTCATGTGCTGATAACTCTAATGAAACAAGAAAAACACCTATATAAATAATTTGTACAATTAACTCCTATCAACGGAATTATATACTTGGATTCCATATGCCATTTAAAAGAAAATTAAATTTGTTTGCCCTTTTTTTTAGAAAATTGTACATAAAAATTTAATCTCCTTAGGCCGGATCTCTTTGTTAGGTTATGTAATGGATGGAGTCATTTTCTAATGAGGTATAATTGGCAACTATTGGAACGTTGTTTTCTAGACTGAATGTCATAAGTTTCATACTATGTATATATGGATAAAAAATTGAAGGTGAAGATGCATAAATGATATGTAGAATGTTTGTTTCTTTTGGTGTTCTGCCCCATCTGGGTTGTAAACGTGTGGAACTCATGTACTCTCTAGAGGAAAATATTAAATAATGTTCATCTTATGTTCGTTTAATATTGAGAATTTAAGGATACTAGATAGATACCTAGGTAAGGTATACTGCGTACAATATAGTCGGATTCATGTTCCTAGCAACTGAGGGGTAAGGAGATCAATGGTGTTTATATCAGTAGAATTTATATAATTTTAGTTGGTTTTTTTTTTTTTATCTAATATTACTGCGTACAATATAGTCGGATTCATGTTCCTAGCAACTGAGGGGTAAGGAGATCAATGGTGTTTATATCAGTAGAATTTATATAATTTAAGTTGGATTTTTTTTTTATCTAATATTGTTGTCGCTTGTCTTATTTTTGACTTCATAGGCCATTCATTCAACCCTGTCTGAATTTGGGGTGTTGGATTTATTTTTGAGCTAATTTTGTGGTTGTTGGATTTTTTTTTTTTTATCTAATATTGTGGCTTTTAG
>JZKD02S1269751.1:0-12153 GCA_000966675.3 Picea glauca
AAAAAAATATTTGGCCAATGATTTGCTTCTCAGTTAACCAATGTGTTAGAAATAATTATTTACAAAACAATTCATTAAAAAACATTTTTTTCAAAAGGCCTTATTACTTCTTAACTCCTATAAATACAATTTGAAAATTGGTTATAATTGTTGGTGTTACGGTAGCCAAGGGAGGTATTAACCTCCATGTGTAACCTTTGGCTAGAATAGAATATTTCATAATCAAGAGAAACCCTAAACAGATGTGTAAAAACCCTAGAAGAAAAGTCAGCCTAGCAGAATAAATAATATTAGAATATAATTACCAGAAAGTCAAGTCGACCTAGCTAGAAAAGTCAATGGACATATTAATATAAATAGAAGACGTCTTGGATCATTTGTTCACTCACCACACTCACTCTCTCAGCCAGTTTAGCGCAAGTTTGGAGTTGCAGTGGCATACAAGGAAGGCGCATCTTCTAGGGTGGTTCTTGGTCGTACTTGGTGAAACTCTTGGTGATATTATTGGTGAAACTCTTGGTGATATTCTTGGTGATACTCTTGGTGATATTCTTTCTAAGTATGGCGCAAGTTTGAGAGAGTAATGCAGTTCCAACTGCTGCAATTGTGTATGGTACTTGTTATGTCGATATGGAGACTCTCTTGTGCGCTACCCTTGGAGAAGGAGCGCTCTACTTGTCTTGAGTCGTTGCTGCAGTTAGCACCTAGAGTTTATCTATTGGTTATAGTGTTGCTTCTAGAATCATTCTATCTAGCAAAGGTTATGGTGCTTGGGGGTGGCTACGTGCCTATGGTTGGGTGACAATAGTGATATTGTCTATGGTAAAATGAGCACATAGAATATTTTAACAAGTTATGGGCCCACACCACCTTCAGGATAATATAACCACCAGAAGGTAGTGTGGCAGTTCTTGGTTAAGCTCATTGTGGCACCAGTTGCAGCTATAGCTAGGGTTTCTGATTGTGTAGCTGCAACAAACCCTAATCCAACTCCTTGGGCACCTTAAGTGAAGCGTTGGACCTAATTTCTAGATATTCTAGTGCACCTATCCCAATGCACCTGTTGGTACTCTCAACAAGAAAAAGTGTCAAGTTTGAATTTTTGGTCAAAGTAAAAGGTTGACTTATCAAAGTCAAAGGTTGACTAGTCAAAGTCAAAGGTTGACTAGTCAAAGTCAAGGGTTGAATTTTGGTCAAAATTGATTTTGTGGTCAAAGTTGAAATTTCATAGTTTCTATCTTGTTCTAATCATTAAACCTTTTTGATTCAGTTTCTAATCTCTTGTTGAAAAGATGGTATCTAGTTTCAGATTAGAAGACAAGTTAAACGATGCTGCAAATTTCAAAGGTATGGACTTGTATATGATTTTCATGTTATATCTGTTAGAAAAACAAGATCACAGAGCAATAAAATAAAACAAATGCGGAAATAAAACACAGAAGATACACAATATAATAGAGACACAGATATACGTGGTTCACCCAGTGTGGACTACGTCCACCAAAGAAATTGCCAGGTCCTTCCTTTATTATTATCCATCAAATGAAGGGATACAACCTATAGCACAATTGTTGTAACGTCCTCGAGGAGTGTACATTCTTCTGGGGTGTATCATGGGGTATAAACACGGCTGAAAACAAAGACCTCTGAATCAGGAAGATAATCAGGCTCCACAACCAACAATATCATCTAGCAAAGCATGAGTGTATTTTGCAGGGAATGTATAAGAGACCTTGTCCAAGCAGTGATGTTGGATTCAATACATTCATAGGAACAAGTAGTTGAGGCTCCAGGTTCCAAGAGATATTTCTTGTTCCCAAGCAGGTCACCTTGGTAATTATATGATCCTTGTTACCATAGATATGTTCTTATGAAAATGTTATTGGAAATACTTTTGGTTTTGTTGTTCTTGTTCTGGGCAGGTCACAAGCATTAACTCTGAGAAGGAGCTAGAGTGATAGTTACAAACATGGAGTGGATGACTCCATCAAGTTGTGAGACATGTGATCTCACCAAGTACCAGTTATAAAGGAAGATACGATGGAAGAATATCAATCCATCACGAAAAATGATGTATGGGAAATCATACCTAAACCTAAAGAGAAGTTTGTAAATGAGTTTACAAGATTATCCATGCAGTGGATGGAAGTATCAATAAATACAAGGCAAGATTTGTGGCTAGAGGGTTCTCCTAGCATGAGGGAGAAGACTACGATGAGACTATTTCTCCAGTTGCCAGATATACCTCTATCATATCTCTTGCAACATCCATGGGTTGGAGTTTACATCAGATGGATGTAAAGACCATTTTTTCTCAATGGAGTAATTGAGGAAGAAGTATACATAGAGAAACCTCAAGGTTTTGGGGTACACCCAAGAGAAACCCATGTATGAAGAAGGCCTTGTATGGAATCAAGCAAGCTATAAGAGCTTGGTGTGGAGCCTCTCGTTATTCAGTGTAAGAGGGAGTTAGCCTCTGAATTCGATACGAAGGATCTTGGTCTCATGCATTATTATTTGGGACTAGAAGTATAACAAAAGCGTGGTGAAATCTTCATGTAGCAACAAAAGTATGTTGTAAATATTCTTCATAAGTTTGGGATGATGGATTGAAAATCCATGGCAACTCCCATGGTGAAAGATATGAAGAAGATAAGAGACTCTAATTATGATCCAGTAGACTCGTCCCTATACCGACAATTGATTGGCTCATTGATGTATTTGGTGAATACCTGGCCGAACATTTTCTTTGTTGTGAACACGTTGATCCAGTTCCAGGTGGAACCTAGATAAGAGCATTGGATAGTTTCAAAGCATATCTTGAGATATCTTCGTGGGACGATAAGTTATGGTTTGAGATATGCCTCAAATAGTGATGTACAACTGCATGGTTTTAATGATTCAGATTAGGCAGGGAGTGCAGATGACAGAAAGAGTACTTATGGTATGTGTTTCAATATGGGATCTACTATGATATCACGGGATAGCAGAAAAGAGAAGTTTGTTGCACTCAACACTATAGAAGTAGAGTATATTGCGTCTTGTGATGCTTGTATGGAAGCAGTGTGGCTCCGTAAGCTAGTTTCTGGACTATTTGATTAGGTGTTGGCTTCGACTGTGATATATTGTGATAATCAGAGTTGTATGAAGCTCTCAGAGAACTCAGTTTTCCATGATAGGTCGAATCACATTGAGATCGAGTACTATTTTCTCCATGATAAAGCCCAGAGGAAAGAAGTGGTTCTCCAGTATATCTCCAATAATGAGAAAACTGTAGATATTTTGACGAAGTCTTTATCCAAGATAAAGTTTGCACAATTGAGGGAAAAGTTGGGGCTTGTGGAGATTGCTCCCTTGGTTGAAAGGGAGGAGATGACTTCCTCGGTTGGGAGGGAGCACTGATATGTGGCATCATGGAATGTTAGTGAGCTGGGGATCTGTATCATGCTAGTACAACTTAGAGACATTCATACAAATTAGAGATGATGCTTGCATCATGCTAGTATAACTTAGATATAATACAGATGGTTGGAGTTGTGGATGATACAGTGTCCTGAGGTGCATCGTGCTAATACAACTTAGAGGTGGACATACAACTTAGATATGATGTATTGACATCATGCTAGTACAACTTAGAGACGATGTTGGTGAGTCGCATCATGTTAGATATGGCCATGAGAGAAAAACTTAGATATGATGTATTGACACCATGCTAGATATGTCATGCTAGTACGACTTAGAGATGACCGTACAACTTAGAGATGATGCAGGGGGATCGTGTCATGCTAGATATGATCAATGATCATGCGAGTACAACTTAGATGTGGCATGCAACTTAGATATGATGCATTGGCATCATGCTAGATATCATGCTAGTACGACTTAGAGATGATCATACATCTTAGAGATGACACAATGAGGCACTAATCTACATCATGCGAGTACAAATTAGATATGGCATACAACTTAGATATGATGCATTGACATCATGCTAGATATGTCATTATAACACGGCTTAAAGATGATGTAGATGATACTCCAGATCACGCCAATACAACTTAAATATGATGCATTCGCATCATGTTAGTACGACTTAGAGGTGATGCAGTTGATGACATTGTTGATGCAAGATTATATCACATGATATGATTTGATTGTTGTGGAGACTGTATGTCTCTAGACAGTAGTTGTATGCTACGGTGGTGGATGTGCTCCACTGGTAGTGACTCTATGTCACTAGTTAGTAGTTGTGTGCTACTAGGAGTGGTTGTGTACTATTGGATAGTAGTTGTGTACTACTATGGATCAACATTGTTCTGATCTATTGGATGGCATTGTAGTAATTGTGTACTACTACTGGATTTCCATGGAATTACTAATAGTGTTGAAGGTGTTTCCTGGGATGGTGTGTCAACCAGTAGTGTTGGAGGTGATTGTCAGCTAGATGGATAGTGATATGATGCAGAGGCATTGATCTACATCATGCGAGTACAACTTAGAGATGGTGCAATGACACCACGATAGTACGAATTAGAGATGATGTAGATGGTATTCCACATCATGCTAGTACAACTTAGATATGATGTAGATCATCATGTTAGTACAACTTAGATATGATCATAAAGCTTAGAGATGATGCAGTGGAGAGGATGGTTCTTGGATCCATTGAGGACATTCAACATCTGTTGGGACAGTCATTCTTCTAGGAAGTATGTTCGAATTAGAAGAATGGTACTTGTATCACTCTGTTGAGTGAGTGACTTATTCAGTATCATGCCCGATTACTCAGAAGGAGTATGGCCTCAAGAGATGATGCAATTGATGATTTCAGATGATAGTGATAGTGGTGATGTTTCTCATGAGTTGATCTACGTGATCACGAGATATCTTGTGTGGCTATGATGATGTTACCAACATAATGATCTGTTTGTGCTCAAGACCATTACCGTTAATATCTCCCTAGCTAGGAGGGAGTGTTGATGTTACGATATTTGCGGGATGTATTAACCTCCATGTGTAACCTTTGACTAGAATAGAATATTTTGGAAGCAAGAGAAACCCTAGACAGATGTGTAAAAACCCTAAAAGACAAGTTGACCTAGCAAAATAAATAATATTAGAATATAATTACCAGAAAGTCGGGTCGACCCGGCCAGAAAAGTCAATGGACAAATTAATATAAATAGAGGATGTCTTAGCTCATTCTTTCACTCACCACACTCACTCTCTTAGCTAGTTTAGCACAAGTTTGGAGATGCAGTGGCATACAAGGAAGACACATCTTCTAGGGTGGTTTTTGGTGGTGCTTGGTGAAACTCTTGGTGATATTCTCAATGAAACTCTTGGTGATATTCTTAGTGAAACTCTTGGTGATATTCTTGGTGAAACTCTCAGTGATATTCTTGGTGATACTCTTGGTGATATTCTTGCTAAGTATGGCGCAAGTTTGAGAGAGTAGTGCAGTTGCAACTACTGCAGTTGTGTATGGTACCTGTGATGTGGATATGGAGACTCTCTTGCGTGCTACCCTTGGAGAAGGAGCTCTCTACTTGTCTCGAGTTGTTGCTGCATTTATAGGCTAGAGTTTATCTGTTGGTTATAGTGTTGCTTCCATAATCATTCTATCTAGCAAAGATTATGGTGCTTCAGGGTGGCTCTGTGCCTATGGTTGGGTAACAATAGTGATATTGTCTATGGTAAAACGAGCACATTGAATATTTTAACAATAATAACCAACTATGAACCCTCAAGTGAACTGGGGGTTTGATCCCTAACCACTTCTTTATCCTAGTTTTCGATTTGTTAAAATATAATTTTACATATATCATTATGGGGAAAAACATGTTGCTTGTCTGGGGCCTTTTATCGCACAATTTGTACTTTCCTAAAATCCCAAGGCAAGTGGGTACAAAATTGGCATAACTGGGAATAACCTATCACTGTCATCTTAATAGGAGATCCCTTTCTATTTAGGAGTATGTCAAGACTACCCTAGGGGAGACGTCCCCGATGACCTGGGGGGTTTGAGAAGGCTAAGGAAAGTAATCACAAGGAAACCCTTCCCCTCTCACAGATCACTCAAATCAAAGGGTTCTTTATGTCTTATAGAGATGAAGCAAATGCATAATATTATGTACCTGCCCAGAACAAGACAACAAGGTAAAAAAGGGGCACTTTCCAAGTACCAACATGATGTTAGTGCATCATAAGACAATGAACCTTCAAAACGTAAGCTAGCTGATATGAATTTGCAACAATGTAACGGTTTATAATAACAATTAATACTTTATAACAACCATAAGAAATATGCCTTGAAAGTGCTTGAAAACAACAAGAAGAAATAACTTAAACCTAGTTGAATGATAAAAGCTTGTCACAAACAAGTTTGGAAATGTCTAGCTAGCAAAATAGGTCACTTTTGCAGAGCATTTGTTGTAGTTAGATGGTTGTAGAATTATTTTGCAACAACAACAAATTCTAATGGTCAAAAGTGCAAGAAAACACCATACAAAGTTAGCACTTACCTAGTAGATTGACTAGCAATTACCACAACTAAGTTTTGAATGAGTTAAGTGCAAGTTATGTAGGGAAATGTATTCAATCAATGTATGTTTGTATGGTTGTAGCAATATTTTTCAACATCATCAAGTTATCTAAGGAGTTAGTCTAGTTTAGGGTTAGAAAATGTTAGTAAAAGCTTCAACGATAAAATTTTGAGTGTTTGTTTGATCAATCAACACTTGAAAGTGGTAGACTAGTGCCTTTCTAAGGTAATGGAGTCAATAATGGCAGCAACAAATATTAGAGGAAAAAATAGCAATGATAATGTTATGTCAAAGGGATGGACAGGATGAGAAAGGTGGTGGTATTCCAAGGCCTCAAACATCCAATTCCTAGAGATAATTGCTAGAAAGTAACAAAGGTTAAGCCCTAGCGATTTCTCTTTTCCTTGAACAAATTGTAATAAAATATGAAATGGGAAAAGAAGTAGGGTTACTAGAGTGCTACAATGGTAGGGCTCTAGTATCTACTTCAAGATTGGTGCCTTTCAAGAAATTTTAGCACATGGAATACTATAGAGAAAAATATAGTAACATATGTCTTTCTTTTAGGGTTTCAAGCAAGCAATTTCCTAATCTTAGACATGAAACAAGTAAATAAATCATTGGAATTCATTCACAACAAAGAAATTCATATTTTCCACTTACTTCACCAAGAATAATAAAGCATAAACCCTAGTTGAAGATCCTCCACATGAAAATTTTCCAAAATACACCAAGAAATGCCTCCTCCAAGAAGTGTGCAACACTAGATTTCAGCCAATAACCCTTAAAGAGGGTTGAATTTTAGACCACCACTTGTGTGATGAGTCTATGATGATAAAATGAGATTTTTATCTTCTATTTTAACAATAATTATGACCTTTAATTAATTTTAGGTCATCAAAAGGCAGACATGGCCAAATTACATAAAAATCCAGTTTTTACACAAATTAAAAGAATTAAACCCTAAAATCATCTTTAGAGGTGACGTCATGCCCTTCTAGGGTGATGTTGAGCCTCTTGGGTGAAACATTGGGCCTCATCTGCAAAACATTGGGCCTTCCAGCCCCTAGATGATGCCACACGTGCCAATTAGCACACAACTACCTCAAAAATGCCAATCTTGATGCTGGGTGACGTTTAGGGTCACAATGGTGACATCATTGGCCTCCCAAGGCCAATGTTCAGGTCGAAGAGCAAGACCCCTTGGGTCTAGGTCTCCCAAAGTGTCTTCTATGAAATATCCTTCCTTTTCCCTAGTGCAAGTCTCTGACATCTCTCTACCCCTGGCTGGGGTCACAACATCCATGTGTGGGCTTTCAACCCCTTGGAGGTTCGAGCTAATCATCTCCCCATATGTACCTGTCCACCAGGAATGGTCCTGTAGCGACAACAAGTACGCCCTCCATGGGGGCATAAGTCACAGGGATCATAGCAATGTCAATCGCATCCAATAATCAAATTATCTAAACATGTGCATCAAACCCCGTTTTACTAAGACAAATGCTCAAAGACGTTATCCAGTTTAACGATTCAGGTTTGGAGAGGGTCTCAGGATGTCCTATTGGGATAATTATCCTCAAGTTTGGGGTGTTTCCCAGGTGAAGACCATCATGTAAGTGTGTGAAATGGTGTAGGGGAAATGTTTGGGCAGAGGGTGCAGTGATAACAAGGAAATGTAGGTCTTGCCTGTGGGTACCTCTGTAGAGGGTGAGCTGCACCTTGTCATGGATGCCATTTTTTCCTAGCCCATTCAATGCATTTTATTCTTTGTCTTATTGCTTTTTCTTTTCAAGGGAAAAGTTGGGGGACACTGTCCTAGCGTGGTGATGAGTGGTGATAGTGTTACCCACAAGCACTTCATGGGAATGAGAAGACTGGCTCGTGATTAGACCCCCTTTATCTTGGCTAGGCCACCAAGAGCCTCTACCCTGGTTTGGTGACCAGATAGATGGTAGTGTCATATTGCTACATGCCCATGGACCTAATAGGATGGCTCATGATGAGACCTCCCATCCACCAACTAGACCTTGAGTTTTATTTTATCTTACGGGTCCCCTTTTCTTACTAAGAAGCCTTTTATTGTTTTCTCGGGAATACTTGGGCGAAGCATCTCAAAGTTTTTGTTTTGTATTTTAACTCTTTCCGCCTAGTTTTACCCTCTGGGCCATTAGCCCCTTCTTCCCACAAGGCAAGGTACAACCCTTCCTAGTGTGGAAAACCCAATGCTCGAACCAATGTAGGGGAAGATGAGCGTGATAATGATAAAAAGTGGTAAGTATGGAAGGAATGGACGATGAACTTTAAGAGACCCACCTAGTGGCAACTCATCCTAAAGGAGAAACAACTTACTAGGGAATTTTGTCACCCCCTAGGTATGAACAATTCAAAGAGAATAATTTCCAAGCAAACGTTATGAAATAAAGGAGAGTTCAATGCAACATATTCAATTGCTTTGAAAATGAAAGTGACACATACCATGATACCCGGACTCATTACCTCATGGAGCAAGACCTGCTGCCACTTCAGGACCAGGATGGTGGGATGGACGTTGTTGTTGTTGCTGATAGGATGCACTGAAGAAAATATGGACCCTCCAAGGCCAAGCTCAAGTCATCCATATCTCGACACTCCATGTCTAGGACCGGTGCAGCTTGAGACATGATCTCCTTAGCTATCCCTAGAATAAGGGATAACCTCTTGCTCCAACTTAGGGACATTTGCTAACCATAGAGCTCATGAGAACCTCAACATCTCTGGCATGACCTGTATCTGCTAAATCTCAACAAAATGAAACAATAATCCTCAGGGTGGTGATATCACCCCTCGCTGGTATATGATACAATGGAATTAAAGTAAGCAAGGATATACATACAAAATGAAATGAAACTACAACTATACTACACTATCATGAAATGCAGATGGTATATACAATGAATGCAAATGCCTACCTAACTTAACTCTACTTACCTATTGGTTGAATGCTAGGTGTAGTTAAATAGCCAGTGAAACCATCCTAGCAATGTCTCATAATGCATGCCTCTGTGCTTCATCATAAACCAAAACAATGACAAGTCAAGCGCAAAAATAACATGAGTTAGAAAATGTATTGTATCATCAGAAATCGTAAATTCTAGCTCATGGAGGTGGGAGGGAGGGACAAAATTATGCCAATTCACACTCTTAGGAAAGTGCTCAATCCATCTCAGAAAGGGATCGTGAAAAATCGAAGGTTTAAAAGACCATTTCAAAGAGTCTGAAAGTTGGCTACCTTGGACGTCATCATATCCTGAGGTCTGGGAAAGGAATAGTAAGAACCAAGAGGATGACTGGCAATTTCTTAGAGGAAGGCTGGAATACTGAGATAATAAAATTCCTTTTAAGGTATTCAACCTACCCTTGGATTCTAAAAGAAGGCTCTGCCCCAGATAAAACTCAAGACAAGGGACATGTTTCCCAATTACACCCTTAATGACATATTGAGGTAAAGTAATCGAAGGGGGCCGAAGAACCTTTTCACAAGTACCCTACTTTGAGCAAGCAATGTCTTCACCTCTATCAAGATCTGAGCACAAAGGTGGTTGATAATATTCTTCATAAAATAAATCCAAGTGATCAAAGGAGTACTCATCAAAATCTTCAAGGTATGACTGAAAATCATCAGGAGAAAAAAGAACTAGGTCACCCTTGGAGATGTATGTAAATGTATCATTTCCTTGTTGCCAGCTTTCAGAATCATTAGTAACATTATATGATAGTTGTAAAGGAAACATTTGGAAATGTCCTTCCATATCATAAATGGGATCCTCATTAGAACCAATGACATCCCACTTACGTCTTCCAACATGTATGAATTCGTCAATATTATCAACAATGTCACTACCTTTATCATAACATGAAGGATTTAATGCATCCAAGGGATCCTCTAGTACTTCTTCACTTTCCAAATCATAAAACAAAGCATCATCAAAATATTGGAAAGGGAAATAACGTACCGTGTTCACTTCTTGTTGTGCAGGAGCATCAATGGCTTGGATGACTTCATCAAATGGAAGAGGGTCCAACACATCATCCCCAAGACTCATCTCTTTGTCTTCATCAGAAAATGAAGGAGCTAGCTCTTTTAAGGGTTCCTTTACTTCTTCACCTTCTGAATCATAGAACAAATTTTCATCAAAAAAATAGAAAGGAAAATGACTCACTTCATTCTCTTCATCTTGTGTAGGAGAGATAGGATCTTGGAGAGCTTCATCAAACAAAGTAGCGGTTATTAGTGCTTCATCCTCATAATTCACTTCTGTAGTTAAAGATTTACTGCATTCTATCAAATCATGGGAAAAATATTGCTCCTCTTCAAGGGTTTAACAATTTTCATCATAAATATCTCCTTCTATATCAGAGGATTTTTTGTATTGAGTATGGTATACATCCTTGAGATCTTCCACAATCTCAGTGGTGAATCCTTTGTTCTCTAAGGCTATGGTGAGATTTTGAAGGGAATTTTCATATGTCTGGCATTGTGGTTTGACAAACTCAATAAACTTACTGATGAGGTCTACAAAAGATGATATACCCCTATCTTCACAACAACCCTTAAACCAATCTTTTAAAAAAGATGACAGAGAAAGTATGAACAATTTTACTAGAAGATCCTCCCCTTCCCATTCTATCTCGCTTATATACTTCAAGAACTCTACAATGTGATTAATTGGGAGGCCTTCAAATCTTGGAGAGTTGTTCAACCATTTTGCATCAAAGTGACGCGGGTATCCTAAAAGTTTTTTGAAATAAATAGTCAAATACACTTTTTTCCAGGGCGCCATGATCCCATAACTTGGAAATATCACAAAATTGAGAGTAAGGCAACACCTTGGAAAATGTTAGTGGAGTATCCAGATATCCTCTTAAGGATTATCAAAGGGATGAGGGAATCACCCTCAGTGGAGTCGCCAGGTAATCTCTGTGAAAAGAATGCTTTGGATAAAGGCTTACTGAAAATGTGTCGTTGAGGAAAATTGACTTAGTGCTCCCTGACAATGGTTCCAAAATGTTATCGCATAATTTGTACTTGCCCAAAATCCCAAGGTAGGTGGGTACATAATTTTCATAACTGGGAATAACCTATCACTGTCACCTTAATAGGAGATCCCTTTCTATTTAGGAGTATGTTAAATATACCCCAGGGGAGACGTGTTGGGTGACCTGGGGGGTTTGAGAAGGATAAGGCAAGTAATCACAAGGAAACCCTTCCCCTCTCACAGATCACTCAAATCAAAGGGTTCTTTATGTCTTATAGAGATGAAGTAAATAAATAATATTATGTACCTGCCCAGAACAAGGCAAAAAAGGGGCACTTTCCAAGTACCAAAATGATGTTAGTGCTTCATAAGATAATGAACCTTCAAAAAGTAAGCTAGCTGATATGAATTTGTAACAATGCAACAGTTTATAACAACAATTAATATTTTGTAACTACCACAAGAATTAATCCTTGAAAGTGCTTGAAAACAACAAGAATAAATAATTGTAACCTAGTTGAATGATAAAAGCTTGTCACAGGGAAGTTTGGCAATGTCTAGCAAGCAAAATAGGTCACTTTTGCAGAGAATTT
>JZKD02S1269774.1:0-12153 GCA_000966675.3 Picea glauca
AATTCTAGTGAGAACTTTCAGCGCGCTATGTCTTATGCTTTTCATGATATTAAGCACATTGTACAACCTTACCTAGATGACTTACCGACGCATTCCATGCATCGACAAGATCACCCGACACACTTACAAGCCATTTTCCTATGTTGTCGATATTATCGCATACAATTGAATCCACATAAATGTGTTTTTTGTGTGGAGTCTAGATTACCTCTTGGCTTTATCATTTCTACACATGGGATTAGGGTGGATACTTTGAAGGTTGAATCTATTCTCAATTTCCCTCCTCCTACCTTACACCAACTCCAAAGTTTGCAAGGGAAGGTAAACTTTTTACGGCGATTCATTCCCAATTATGTCGAACTAACGAAAGGTTTCACTCATCTTCTTAAGAAGGGTCATGATTTTGTATGGGACGACATTGCAACCAAAGCCTTTGAAGCTTTGAAAATTGTCTTAACCTATACACCACTTTTATTTCCCCTCGATTATAGTCGAGATTATTTCTTATACTTGGTTGCTTTGGATTCTACCATAGCCATGGTTCTAGTCCAAGAGGATGATTCACACGATGAACATGTTATTTACTATTTGATTTGGATTCTCACGACCACCGAAACCAAATATATGCATGTGGATAAATTGGCCTTGACGGTTGTTCAAGTTGTTCAACGTTTTCATCATTATATCTTATTACGCAAAACCACCATCATTTCCGATTACAACCCTATGCAACATATCCTTACATGACAATTGTTGGGGGGAAATACTCCAAATGGATAGTGATTCTCCAGGAGTTTGATTTGGAGATTGAGCGGGCCAAGTCAAATAAATATTTCGTGTTTGTTGAGTTGATATGTGACCTTCCCTCCACTGAGACAGAAACTATGGTAGAAGATTATTTTCCTAATAAGTATCTCTTTTTTATCATTTCAGATGACATTTGGTATGGAGACATTATTACTTATCTCCAAACCCAAACTTTTCGGCTTGATCTTTCTCGTGTAGATCATCATTGAATTTGGTATAAAGCCTGTCAATGCATTATCCTGGGTGATACCCTTTATCGTCGTGGTATTGATTATGTATTTCGTCGATGTCTAACTTATGATGAAGTCGAGAAAGATTTACTTGACTGTCATTATGGAACATGTGGCGGTCATATGTATGGGTATGCCACTACCCAAAATATATTGTGAGTTGGTTACTTCTGGCCTTTGTTGTTTAAGGATTGCATTATTTTCATTCAGAAATGCCACGCTTGTCAAACATATAACAGTAAAATTTGATCACATCATTCTCCTCTTTACCTTGTAGTTTTCGTTGGTCCATTCACTAAATGGGGCATTGACTTCATGACATGTAACCCTCACTCGGTCGGGGGGCATGGATACATTATTGTAGTTGTGGATTATTTCACTAAATGGGTCGAGGCGATGCCTACATTTTATAATATCGGGAAAACTGCAGCATTGTTCATATTCATTCATATCATCACTAGGTTTGGTGTCCCTCAAGCCATTGTCACTAACCATGGTAGCCATTTTCACAATTTCATGATGTTTGAACTTACCGATAAGTTGGGTCTTTGACATGAAAACTCAACCCCTTACTATTCACAGGCCAATGGCCAAGGTGAATCAATCAACAAATTTCTAACCACTATGCTTTGATGGATGGTAGGAATTCACAAGTCAAGCTAGCACACAATGCTCTTTTCAACATTATGGGCCTATCGGACATCCTTTAAATTTTCCACAGGGTTCACACCTTTCCATTTAGTGTATGGTATTGAAGTTATTTTGTTGATTGAATGTGAAATCTCATCTTTGAAACTAGTTGTCGAACTTCTCCCTAACACCTCGGCCGAAGAAGAATGTCTCTTATATTTGATGGAATTAGACGAGACTTGTCGTGATGCTACTTTAGTCATAGAAACCCAGAAAAAATGTTTCAAATCTCAATACGAAAAGCATGTCAAACCACGTGTTTTTTCTGAGGGAGATTTATTTCTCCTTTATGAACAAGATCGTGATTTGATGGGGGTCGGTAAATTTGAACCCATGTGGCATGGCTTGTATATCATTAAATGAGTGTTGGAGAAAGGGGCTTATGAGCCAGTGGATTATGATGGAATTCCTTTAGGTGAACCCAGAAATGGGCTTTACTTGAAGAAAAACTATGCTTAAAATATATTTTGCATGAGTGCTCTGTATTTTAGTGTATCATACTCTAGTGTGCTTTTTGCATTTCTTGTTCTACCTTTAAAATGATTACATTACCTTGTGCTTGGTTTCCAAATGTCGGCATTCTCGCTACCCTATATCGGATTTGTTGATGGTGTTATTCGCAGTACTCAAAACCTAACGTCCGTTGCATGGGAAATCTATGGACCTACGAATGAGCTTATTAGTATACACGATGTTTCCTTTGGTTGTGCAACTAATAATATCGCAGAATACAGTGTAGTTATCGAGTTATTAATTGAGGCCATTTTATTTGGAATCCTTCATCTTATTATACGTCTTGATTCGCAACTAGTGGTGTTGCAATTGAGTACCGTTTATTCCATCTGAAGTCATACATTGTTACGAGTATACTTGAGAATTCGCCTCTTGGAAAGACATTTTGATTATATTGAATATCAACATATTCCTAGATTTATAAACACATTAACAGATGCATTAGATAATTATGTTTTAGATAGATATTTGCGCCATTTATAAATCCAAACACACATTTAAAATACAAGTCGGTAGGAGTTTTATACTATAACATCAAAATTTACAAAAAGTGTTTGTCCTGAGACCAAAATGTCAAAATAGTGAAGCACATGGCTTCATATACATATGCATCAAGGATGTTTCTCGCTATAACAAACGACTTCCTATGCCACTTGGTGGAGTAGTCGACCAATGGATGTTTATACACCAACTATATGGCGTTGGTAGCATCGAGGAAACTCGTCCACAGTGATGTCATGGATGTTCGTGGTCAATCCCTCAAGATTTTGTTCGATCTCCTCGATATCCTCAGCAGCCATCCCTCGACCCACTATTGTGCCTATATCTCTACATCTCTGAATAGGAGATGATCCTGGAGGCTGGAAAGGTGCCACATCTACATTATTGAGAGCACTTGATAAGTCTTGGATAAATAAAAAAAACATTTTATAATTAAAATACCGAAAACAACATATAATGAAAAAAATATTCTTACCTATCTCTCCCCACTGAGAACCCTCAGGTAATTCCGATTTGGGGTCTCCACGAAAGTCAGTCCTGGCATATGCATAGTCCTAAACCATAACAAGTTGATCCCTTGGCCACTGGAAGAAATCTTTGTCATATGTAACGATTGGCATGCCTCCATGAGGAGCCATCAAATCTATCCATATTTTCATTCGAGGATCTTGTGGAAAGGGTATTCTCGATTCCACATGTTGTAGGAACAAAACAGGGACCCTCTCTAGGAAGAAGCATACCAAAATAGATCCATACCCGAATTGTTTCAAACGATCGGTCCTACTCTTTGTCAATTGTTTCTTCATGTTTTTCAAAAGTCTCTTGCACCAATTGAAAACGTGGGGCTCCATAGACTCGATAGCATACTGAAAATGGATTTGTAAAGCCATGTGAGGAGTCTCACTCCCTTCCATCCGAGTGATAGTATAGAGGATATCTCTCAAAGGAAAATCTTGAACATCCTTTATGGAAACTTTGCCACTATGCTTCTCTGTACCAGGTATGCAGTGATGTGCTACATAATAATCCATGGATTCACCACCACCTCTTCTTCCCTATAGTGACACCCAAGAGCATCAACAAGATAACCCAGTCAAGAAGTAAATTGCATCAATATATAAGGTGATTGTATGCACACCCACATGAAAATCTTGCTCATTTACGTCCCACATGTGGACTAAGTATTCCAATAATCTCAATTGGGCTCTCATGCCCTAAACTTTGAAAAAATTCAGCAAGCCACACTCTCGTAGTTCCATGATAGTGATCGGATCATTCCTGGAAAAATAATCTTCTTCCTCGTGCTCTTGTTCCCTCCACTCAAGCATAATGATCGATGAAAACCTGGCAAACAACATTAAAAGATGATTAGATTCATCAAAATTTCAAAGTTTGGGGTTTTCCTAGCTCTATCTCTCTTTTTGAGTTGTGGTTGTCACAAGGGGCTCTTTTTCCCACAGTGTGGCGTCGTTGCACCCCAGTTGTGGAACCCCTGCAATGATTTGGGATTGTCACAGTTCATGATAGGGTAGGCCTATGATGATCTCAAAGCGCAATAACCCTTGAAAAAATTCCCATAACTCAAAATTCAACCATTAAAAATGAAAAATTCAACCATGAAAAGAGAGAGGGGAAGAAGAATACCTACTTCACAGAAGCGGCTCGAGAAATATTCCCTCGGGCGCTCCATAATCGTCCCTTGAAAATCGGAGGGAAAAGGGGGGTTTTGGCACTAGTTTGGTGAAAATGCAAATGAAATGGTAAATAAACTAGTTTGGACCTATTTTATTCACTTTTTACCATTTTAATTTCAAATTTAATTTATTTTTAAATATTTTTACTTGTTCCCTAAACCTAAGGAACTTTGCAAAGTGTCTATTTCAGGTTGAGAGATTTGAGGACCGTACTTTTGATATGGATCCTTCCTTTTTGGTTGTTTTTGTGTGTTTTTATAACATACATATACTTTTAGGGTTTTTCAAGAAAAACTTCGAGCATGGTCTTAATTCTTTCTCATGCTCATGAAACTATGAGAATGTAATCGAGTAACCTTTTATCACTTTTTTTGGACTCGTAATGGTAATATGAAAACAAACCCTATGGAGTCTGCTTTAATCTCTTTTCAAGCTCCTTAAACATGAAAATATAGTCGAGCGACCTTTTTCTTTTCACACTCGTAAAAGTATTTGAAGAAAACATCTCATGAGTGGTATATTATCTCTTTTTTGGTCTCGTCAGAGTAACTTACGAAAAAGGAAATTTTGGATTTTTCTTTAAGTGTTTTTCAGACTCTCTAAACATGAAAAACCCTAGATTTTTCTTTCTTTGGACTCGTAAAACAAGCATTGAAAGTCTCATATGGGACCGAACCAGTCCTTCCTAGGGTTCATTAAAAATACTCTGAGGGACTCATCCGAAGGATGAGCTTACATTACAAGCATATGTTATCCTCCTCAATCTTGCATAAAAATAATGAGGTACTCACCAGAAATGTGGGGTGGAATTGGGAAAGAAGTGTATATATGTATCTGTGTTAGTGGAAGTAAGTCGCTCTTGAACATGACACCCCTCTTCATCATTGTATCTGGGTTGCGAAATCCACTTGTCTCTCATTTGACCATCTACAAGTCCATATGTTGGGTCCTCCTTGAGTAAATGCTACCAAGAAAATTTTTGTGTCGTTCATATGTTCAAGAGAAGTTCAACCTAAAAAATACTTATGTCAAGTCGGTCATCTACAGTCCTCAAGTTCTTACCATGTTGACCTTCCCTGAGTCAGTCCTATATCACTTTATTCTCTGATCTACTTCATATATGTTACATATTTCGTGTCATTGATGGGGGATACATTATTGCCCCATGTAACAATTCTTTTCCTATCGAATTCAACTCATTATTTGGGAATTATACTTATAAATCATTTAGTACCTTGGAACCTGCATGCCTCAATGGAAGGTTTTCTCTCTTTCAATAGTGGGTTCACATCATTGACCCCTAATTGAACAATTCCATCGAGTGTTCGACTTCAACTCATTTATTCACATTCGTTGGATTGTACTAGGGTACCTTGGGATTCATTGACATCAATGGTGATTTCCCTCGCACTTGTTAACAGTATCCATTAATGACCAGTAATCAAGTGGTTTATACCATGTTCGACTTCGACACTTGTAATCACATGGATATATTCGTACTTCGGGATGATGGAAATGAAGACCCTGGATCTCACCATATCGGTCCAGGTTGTGATGGAGTATTAATAAATCTGTACTGACACATAGATCCACTATGTATGTCTCATGGCTATGTCCAAATTTGAATTCTTAGAGCATAGATGCACAGTGTATTTCTCGTGTCTATTTTGAATCATGATGACATGGATCCACAGTGTATGTTTGGTGGCCATGAATCACTTGACACTTATGATTAGAGTCACTTTTAGTCTGAGTATGGGAATGCCTACCTCAGAAAATGGTATATTATTATGCATATGCTTAATTGTTTACAGTTTCCCAACCGATGCACTCCTTGTTTTCGACACACACATTCTAGAAAGTATTTCAGATGCCACAGGTTCCAACTTCATACATTGGGGGGTGTTATCACCATAAAAATTTTCTTTTGATGGAATCCAAGTCTCGGAATTTGGCGAGGAGATACATCAGTATGGAGGTGCGATAGTTTGGAGGACTAGGTCACATCTAGGAAAGAAGGACTAAATATAATGAAGGCGCAGGTTTGATGGGGCCCAATGGGCCAAAGATCTGGAAACATCCCAAATCTATGGCCACAAAGTGTATCGGGCGGGGAACTTTCATGAAGTTTAACTGCTTGGGATCGGGCCGATGGAAATATCATGGTTTCAGATTGTGAACACATGGCGCCACCAGAGGCATATCGGGGTGAAAATAGGTCTACCCAAAACCACTTTTCCTCACCCCTGATATCGAAAAGTGCATATACAAGGAGGGACCCAGTTAATATTTTATTTTATTTCAAATCATTTGAACGTTTGAAAATTGGCGCAAACGCTCTGTTCGAATTGAAGCTCAACAGTGAACCAGAATCATGCATTATCCACTCATTCACGAGTATTTTTCATCGTGGCCATGAATCCTATCATTTTATCTGTAACAGATCAAGATCCTGCCTCTAAAGAAGAATCCCTAATTGACAGGGACTCTGATATATTTGACACAGAAATAACTGTCTCACCTATTTCTGTATCCAGAGCCAATTTGTTAGATAATGTCAGGAAACGAATACCCTTCCTCGAAGAATCCCAGGCATCCATAACCAATTACATCGTTGAAGTCGCATTCCCTTTCCCAGAATTCATAAGCTGGTGTGCAGAACAATACTCGTGGGAATAAAATGTCATTTTGAATAAGTTAGGGTCAGAGGTCCTGTGCAAAGTAGATAGCCCGTCAATTTGACATGCCCTCAGTACACCAGAGTCTTCTCGTGCAGCGTTTGAGCCCTTCAAGGAAGAGAAACTAATTATAGTCTACAGAGAATGTCCCCCCAAGGTCAAAACCCTATTTTGGCATACCATTGTTAAACCCAAACATCATTCTGAGAGTCTGTCGTTGCCTATGAAAGTAAGCCTCATGGTTATTGAGGTCTAGTGGGTCTATTCCATACTCAGTCAAATTTTAGGATTGGATAATGACAAGTTTTTAGTAGAGGTCATGTTGGGTTTTCTGTTGACCTTTTTCAGTCAGAGTCTAATCAGTCAGTCTATATCAGTTTTGGAGAGTTCATCGTTGATAATGTGCACAAAGAGATAGTAAATTTCCAATCACTAAGAAAATTCAAGTATAACACACACCTGTTGAGAATGTTCCTGGAAATAAATAAGATACAGTTCCCTGAAGATGCATTCATATCAACTGAGTGCAAAAGGATCACAATGCTCATTTTTATAAATAAGATCATGTCCAGAGTTTATAGCTTAATATTCAGCACCAGACTTCCAAGGGTTTTGGAAGAAATGAAAATCTCTTTACAACCCAATCCAGAGAACATGAGTCTTTTCCCTAGAGTTCATCAAGAAAATAATCATCTCAGAAACATAACATTTTGTGAAAATGCACAAAGAATCTAACTTAAATTTTCCTTTCATAATAGGACCCTTTTTGGTAAAGACTAGGTCTTTTTTGCCTCAGATCCAAGCCAAGATCAGTGAATTTGGGTTCACACAGTTACAAGGGAGGAAATATGATCCACACCAGGTCATATCTAAAATAATACTGATGAGAAAACAAGTCCCCTATGAGCATGAGCATGTTGAAGGATTTGATAAACTGGAAAATATGGAAATCTGTGCAGATATGGAAGTCATTTTGCAACCTGATCAAACACATCAAATAGATTCAGCGCCATAGCAGATCCAGACACAAAAAACTTCTCCAAGGTTGATTATTAAAGCTCCCAAGATGAGTGTTATTATTTTATCTAAAAGAGCATATAAAAGGAGGGCCAAAGTCATTATTTTATGTTATTTCAAATCATTTGAGAATTTGAAAATTGGCGCAAACGCTCTGTTCGAACTGAAGCTCAATAGTAAACCAGACTCGCGCATTCTCCACTCATTCACAAGTATTTTTCATCATGGCCATGAATCCTGTCATTTTTTCCGTAACAGAGCAAGATCCTACCTCTAAATAAGAAGCCCTAATTGACAAGGACTCTGATATATTTGACACAGAAATAACCATCTCACCTATTTCCGTATCCATAGCCAATTTGTTAGATAATGTCGAGAAATGAATACCCTTCCTCGAAACATCCCAAGAATCCATAACCCCTTATGTTGTCGAAGTCGCATTCCCTTTCCCAGAATTCATAAGCTAGTGTGCAGAACAATACACGCAGGAAGAAAAGATCATTTTGAATAAGTTAGGTTCAGAGGTCCTATGCAGAGTAGATAGCCCATCAATTCAACACGCCCTAAGTACACCAAAGTCTTCCCCCGCAGCGTCTGAGCCCTTCGAGGAAGAGAAACTAATTACATTCTAGAGAGAATGTCCCCCCGAGGTTAAAACCCTATTTTTCCAGACCATTGTAAACTCGAACATCATTCTGAGAGTCGATTGTTGCCTATGAAAGTAAGCATCATGGTTATTGAGGTCCAGTGGGCCTACTCCATACTCAGTCAAATTTAGGATTGGATAATGACAAGTTTGTAGTAGAGGTCATGTTGGGTTTTTTGTTGACCTTTTTTCAATCAGAGTCCCTTTAGTCAGTCTATATCAGTTTTGAAGAGTTCATCGTTGATAATGTGCACAAAGAGCTAGTAAATTTCCAATCACTGAGACACTTCAGGTATTACACACACCTGCTGAGAATGTTCCTGGAAACAAATAAGACAGATTCCCTTGAAACTGCATTCATCTTGACTGAGTGCAAAAGGATCACAATTCTCATTTTTATAAATAAGATCATGTCCAGAGTTTATATCTTAATCTTCAGCATCGGCCTATCAAGGGTTTTGGAAGAAATAAAAATCTCTTTACAACCCAATCCAGAGAAAAGAATTATTTTCCCTAGAGTTCATCAAGCAAAGAATCATCTCAGAAATAGAACATTTTCTGAAAATGCACAAAGCATCTAACTTAAAGTTTCCTTTCATAATAAGACCCTTTGTGGTAAAGACTAGGTCATGTTTGCCTCAAATCCAGGCCAAGCTCAATGAATTTGGGTTTACACAGTTACAAGGGAGGAAATATGATCCACACCAGGTCATATCTAAAAGAAGACTGATGAGAAAACAAGGCCCCTATGAGCATGAGCATGTTGAAGGATTTTATAAAATGGAAAATCTAGAAGCCTATGCAGATATGCAAGTCATTTTGCAGCCTGATCAGACACAACAAATAGAGTCATCCCCACAGAAGATCCAGAAATAGAAAAAATCTCCAAGGTTGATTATTAAAGCTCCTAAGATGAGTGTTTATAACAAGAGGAGTAGTTCAGAGGCCCTAGGCACCAGTTGTCAGCAAAATGTTCCCAAGAAAATGAAATTCACACAGTCCCCATAGATAGTAAACCTGGAGGAGAAAGAACCAAAAGAGAAAATGAGAATGGATATGGTGAAGAGTAGAACCAAAAATGAAGAAACTAATATAGGTAACATGTCATAGGGTGAAATCAACTCAAGAGATTTCAACAGCAAGAAACATGTTTTTAATAAGGCACCTGGAGAGGTCTACCAATCCAAAGAAGATTTAGCAAACCAATACGTTGTGAAAGGAAATCTGGCCATGAGTGAAATAAGAGATTTGTTACCTAAAGTAGAGAGGATCTCCCGGCACAAGTATTCCATGTTCTTAGTCAGGGATGTATAAAGGAAGACACTTAACATAGTGGTGGTATATGAGGATAAAGTGTCTGAAACCAAGCTGCATTATGAAAATATTGGTGCCCCAGATAAGGTAAAATTCCACAGAAACGCCAATGACATACTATATTCAGACTACCTGAGTCTGAGTTTGAGGGTTTTAAGACTGACAACCCATGCACTTAAATTGGATGGACAATTGAAGCAATAAAAAGAATCCAGCAGAGCCTAGCAGACCCAATTCAAAATATTGGAATCTGGAGGCCCTCAAGGACTAAAAGCTTCCTAAGACGAGAAAGACAAATTGATTCAAAGCATGAAAAAGAAGATGAAGATGTCTGCCACACAACATCCATAGACAGCAGAGTTGGTTGCTCTAGAACAAGAAAAAGAGACATTTATACAGGAAGCACTAAATTACAAAGCCAAAGTATTGCAACTGGAAAAGGAAAAATATATTTGGTCACAAGGATAGGTAGAAGTATTGGACATGGTTGTATTTGTACTTGCTACAGTAGGAGATGATTCAAACACTTAAGATATCATCCAAGCTATGTCCCAAGTAAGCTTGAAGACAGGGGGAATCAAGAGCCTTAAGGGGATCATAGAAAAGCTGCAGCAAGAGATGAAAATGAAGGATGAAAAGATGGCCAAAGTCCAAAAGGAAAATCAATATTTGCAAGAGAGGGTAAACAAGATGAAGACGAGGTTGAGAGGTAAAGTACTTTTTTAGGGAGCTAAACATGTAATCTGGGATGCTATTGTTGTTGAATCTTCTAAGATCAGGATGTACTTGAATTTTATAAATTACAACGATAGCATGGTTATCACTGCCCGAAGCAGATGTACTATTGTAAATGAGACACTGGCAAATAAACCCTCAGAATGGGTCCAGAAGGCTATAAATTTGCTAAATGTCATTCCCACTACTGAACTTCAAACCATTGGGGTCAAGGATAGAACCACATTGATCATTTTGGCTAGGAGGATCATTGCTAAGCACAACTTACTCAAGTCAGTTCAAACCAAAGTTGTACAAATGGAGCAGAGTATACAAGAATTTAAGGATACATTTGAACAATTGTTTATCAAGGTCCTCCCACCATTTTGGGATGGCAAAGGGAAATTATATGATCAAGAGGAATACAATTCTCTCCTCACTCAGTGCAGAATGGATCATTCCAAATTTGAGGGCCTAGAAGATAACCTGAAGGGACCAAGTTTGGTGGAATATTTGGCCACGGACATTGATATTTTAAATCAGTTTAAGACAATAAATATTGGGTTGTCGACTATGAATTATTCTACTTGCATCGACTTGGAGATCCTAATAAAAGAAATGATGGATTACGAGATTCCTTCTGACACACATTGGAAGGGGATCATGTGGCTAGGCAAGAAAAAATGTAGTTTTGCAGGGACCAACAAATAGCCTCCAGGTGTAACCATATTGGCGAGTTCGACAAGATATCAGAGAAAGATAGATGGTGAGGACAAAAACAGAAGAATTCAAAGGAATCAGTCGTTAGTTTATGAAATTTTTTTGTTTAATCATTGTAAATCATTTCACATGTCGATACTGTCAGTTGAAATTATTGTAGTCAGTTTTAGAATATGAAACGTTTCAGTTTCAGCCATTGTAATCAAATTGTATAAGTACTAGAAATTATGAACGAATTAATGTTGGCAGAAGTGCAAGGGCACCTTTTTGTTGTTTCTGAACTCTATTGTAATTTTCTGGACCTGAATTGAATACATATGCATAATCTTTTGAAGTCTCTTTGAAAATATTCTAATGGTGGTGATATGAGTTTTGTCTCCTTTTATTGTATGTATTTCATGTGTTCTTTATTTCCATTTACATTTTCTTCTATTTAAATTGGAGAGTTAAAGGCCCAGAATTAATCTTATGATGCTCTCAGCTTAAGCAATTTAAATTGTGTAATTTTCTCCTAGCTAATTCATAATTAATTTTAGTAATTCTCTGATGCAATTATTTGTTTTCTACTTCTTCCTACACTCTTCTTAAATTCAATTATAACTCAGATTACCTCATTTATCCTTTATCCT
>JZKD02S1269785.1:0-12153 GCA_000966675.3 Picea glauca
GCTGCTCTGTCCTGTTTGCATCAGTGTCTTCTGCACACACCTTGCACTTTCTGTTCTTATGCCTTTTATACTCGCTGCACCATATCCCTTTGATGCAACCTTCCTCTAGCGTGCATCTCTTCTCCTGCACTCTGCATCCTTGCTCACACTTGAATCCTCCCCACGACAACAAAAACTTCTCTTCTTTGTTCAACATTCTTATAGTACCTGTGCTCCTTGTGCATGCAATATTTTCCGTGCCACTGCATGCTCACACCGCGCCCAATCTACTGCACATATCGAGTGCTTTTCCTTATCATCACAACTCTTCATCTTATCTGGTGGTTCCCGCCACGCATTCAGCATCACTGAGTGTTATGCTAAGAATCCTTAGCCTCTCTGGCAGTTGAGACTCCTCGTCTTCTCTGGAACAGTTGAGCTTATGCCTTCTGTTTTAGTTACAGGCGTCAATGCTCATCCATCTGTCAATCCCCCTAACAATCATCTTGCTTCACTGGACGAAGCTTAGAGACTCTTCATCTTCTCTGGCGTTCACACAGAGGTCTCTTCGAATTCTCTAGCAAAGACCATCAATGATTTCTAGCAGTTATACTGCGAAGTGCTACAGTAGCCCTCCGATCTTGTTCAAATTCACCTACATCATTGGATTGATTCCATGGGATTTTGCATTCATTTCGACATTTCAGCATTCGACAATTCAACATTACTGTGACCATGCATCTCGACATTCCCAGTTGCGATCCCCGAAACGGAGCTTGGTTGCTCTAGCTCTTTCCTTCATCTCTCGCTGATGTGACCAAGGGCAGTGACCACATCCTTATGCATAAGGTGATTTTGTGATTTCGCATTTCGTGAGTCTGGCGATGAGGCATCTTGACTCTCCAAGTCGTGATCCCCGATACCCCGAAATGGCGTGGGATCAACAGTCTTGATCAACACTTGATCTGATGGCTCAGATAATTTTGCAATTTCGCATATCGCGATTTCATTCCTGTGATGAATGTGCTTGATGCTTCAAACTGTCGATCCACGAATATCCGAAAGGGAGTCAGATCAATGGTCCACATAACCCTTAGAGATGGATGGTTTACAGGATTTCAGCATTTCGCAATTCGGCATTTCGGGACTCCTGATGCTGAGAGTTTCTTGGCATCTCTATCTCCCAATTTCTGAAACTCCAAAGTGGTGTAAACCTGTTGACGTCACACTTTTCGAATACCTGCCACATGTCACCCTGATTCGTGGCTTATATGTGCTTGAAATGTTGAATCAGTCTGACACTTGTCATTACCTGGTTGTGCCAGATGTTCCTAGCTGACGTGGTTTGCTGACGTGAGTCGGATCGACGGTCCAGATCACATCTTGATCTGACGGCTGTGATTAAATCTCAATATCGCATATCGTGATTTTGGGATTCCTGTGGTTATTATTCTTTGAGATCTTCAACTCTCGATCCGTGAAACTCCGAAATGGAATGATATCAATGGTCCAGATCAAACCTTGATCTGACGGCTCAGATTACGTCGCGATTTCGCATTTCGTGATTTCGCATTTCGTGATTTCGAGAGGTTAGTGAACCCCGTTCCTTTGACTCTCCAGTCAGTGAAATGTTGATCTGTGTCCACATGTCCTGCCTGAAGATGGACAGTCCTCCTTCTTTCGAGATTTTGTGAGCTCCCTACTCCTTTCATTTAAAGAGCATGCAAGTTCTCCTCGATCCAACGGTGGTCGAACCCTGCGCTCGGATCTAACGCCTGAGGTCTATCCTCCATATATACGTGCTCCTCTTGTCTACATTGAGATTTGACGGTCATCAGGAATTCAGGATGGGATCCAATGATCACTGATGCTTCTCCTTCGAGCATACACATCCTCCTTACTTGGAAGAATTTCTAAGTGTCAAAGGCCTTGACCTTTGATCCGCCTGTGATGCTAAGTGCGCTATCTCTCTTAATCTTTAGCAATGAGTTAACCTCATCCCTGGTGCACACCTACGCAGTGCATTCGACTCTGCGCTAATTCCTCTTGATCTTACTTTGTTCCTGTTTTTCCATCGATGCACACTTTGATCCTGCCATCAATGACAAGCGCATACNGCTGCTCTGTCCTGTTTGCATCAGTGTCTTCTGCACACACCTTGCACTTTCTGTTCTTATGCCTTTTATACTCGCTGCACCATATCCCTTTGATGCAACCTTCCTCTAGCGTGCATCTCTTCTCCTGCACTCTGCATCCTTGCTCACACTTGAATCCTCCCCACGACAACAAAAACTTCTCTTCTTTGTTCAACATTCTTATAGTACCTGTGCTCCTTGTGCATGCAATATTTTCCGTGCCACTGCATGCTCACACCGCGCCCAATCTACTGCACATATCGAGTGCTTTTCCTTATCATCACAACTCTTCATCTTATCTGGTGGTTCCCGCCACGCATTCAGCATCACTGAGTGTTATGCTAAGAATCCTTAGCCTCTCTGGCAGTTGAGACTCCTCGTCTTCTCTGGAACAGTTGAGCTTATGCCTTCTGTTTTAGTTACAGGCGTCAATGCTCATCCATCTGTCAATCCCCCTAACAATCATCTTGCTTCACTGGACGAAGCTTAGAGACTCTTCATCTTCTCTGGCGTTCACACAGAGGTCTCTTCGAATTCTCTAGCAAAGACCATCAATGATTTCTAGCAGTTATACTGCGAAGTGCTACAGTAGCCCTCCGATCTTGTTCAAATTCACCTACATCATTGGATTGATTCCATGGGATTTTGCATTCATTTCGACATTTCAGCATTCGACAATTCAACATTACTGTGACCATGCATCTCGACATTCCCAGTTGCGATCCCCGAAACGGAGCTTGGTTGCTCTAGCTCTTTCCTTCATCTCTCGCTGATGTGACCAAGGGCAGTGACCACATCCTTATGCATAAGGTGATTTTGTGATTTCGCATTTCGTGAGTCTGGCGATGAGGCATCTTGACTCTCCAAGTCGTGATCCCCGATACCCCGAAATGGCGTGGGATCAACAGTCTTGATCAACACTTGATCTGATGGCTCAGATAATTTTGCAATTTCGCATATCGCGATTTCATTCCTGTGATGAATGTGCTTGATGCTTCAAACTGTCGATCCACGAATATCCGAAAGGGAGTCAGATCAATGGTCCACATAACCCTTAGAGATGGATGGTTGACAAGATTTCGGCATTTTGCAATTCGGCATTTCGGGACTCCTGATGCTGAGAGTTTCTTGACATCTCTATCTCCCGATTTCTGAAACTCCAAAGTGGTGTAAACCTGTTGACGTCACACTTTTCGAATACCTGCCACGTGTCACCCTGATTCGTGGCTTATATGTGCTTGAAATGTTGAATCAGTCTGACACTTGTCATTACCTGGTTGTGCCAGATGTTCCTAGCTGACGTGAGTCGGATCGACGGTCTAGATCACATCTTGATCTGACGGCTGTGATTAAATCTCAATATCGCATATCGTGATTTCGGGATTCCTGTGGTTATTATTCTTTGACATCTTCAACTCTCGATCCGTGAAACTCCGAAATGGAATGATATCAATGGTCCAGGTCAAACCTTGATCTGACGGCTCAGATTACGTCGCGATTTCGCATTTCGTGATTTCGAGAGGTTAGTGAACCCCGTTCCTTTGACTCTCCAGTCAGTGAAATGTTGATCTGTGTCCACATGTCCTGCCTGAAGATGGAAAGTCCTCCTTCTTTCTAGATTTTGTGAGCTCTCTACTCCTTGCATTTAAAGAGTATGCAAGTTCTCCTCGATCCAACGGTGTTCGAACCCTGCGCTCGGATCTAACGCCTGAGGTCTATCCTCCATATATACGCGCTCCTCTTGTCTACATTGAGATTTGACGGTCATCGGGAATTCAGGATGGGATCCAACGATCACTGATGCTTATCCTTCGAGCATATGCATCCTCCTTACTTGGAAGAATTTCTAAGTGTCAAAGGCCTCGACCTTTGATCCGCCTGTGATGCTAAGTGCGCTATCTCTCTTAAGCTTTAACAATGAGTTAACCTCATCCCTGGTGCACACCTACGCACTGCATTCGAATCTGCGCTAATTCCTCTTGAGCTTACTTTGTTCCTGTTTTTCCATCGATGCACACTTTGATCCTGCCATCAATGACAAGCGCATACTGCCTATAAAGCATTGCCTATAGAGCATGCCAACCATCCTCTCCACTATCTCTTCTGATCTTATCGAGCTTGCTCTACAACATCTTCCCAGACTACTTCTGATGCCCATCTGTTACATTCTTCCTATACTCATGCCATCTTCACTGTTGTACTTTCTATCAATGACAAGCATACGCTACCTGTTAAACATTTGCCAACAATATAACTGTTGGAGGCATTATGACCGTTGGGATCGATGCCCCAAACGGTTAAAACAATAGTTACGACCGAAAATCTTGCCATCAGACTATTGGGCCCGTGCCGCAATGGACATAACCACATTGATGAATGCCTCTCATCCATTGGAGATATCTGTTACACCGCTATCTGCTTATTTCATCGATTGTTGCACCGAAAACAATTTTGTGAATTGTATCCTAGCCAACTAATTGCTACCATGCTGTGTTTATTGAGATCGGCACATGTTTTATTTCTTTGAGCACTCATTCATCCACCCGAGTTATCCAATATAAGCATGCATGTCAGACGAGCTCAACGCCCCAGAGAATGTCATCGAATAAGTTCTAATCGACCTTATGGCTGAGAAGTTCATGTTCATCGGAGCTCAAGCCTCATCGACGATAGGAGTGCAAGCCTCCCCATTGAATGCTCATGAATCCAGACCATCCCGAGCTGCAAAAAAGAAGAGAACCAACCATCGATATGACTTGTCAAATGCAAAGTTGATCCCAACTATCCTGCCCAACTACATCCAGCCTTTGACTGGTGCAGTGAGTCGTGACAGTGTCTTGAGGGATTTCAATTACACCCTAGCTACTACGTACCTCCCGAAGGGGATACGTGCAGTTAGAACACATGAGGTTAAGATTGCAACATAAGAACTACAACATGATCTCTCCTTATAAGTATTTGACCAGGACGATGGGGAGGAAATAAAAAATAATCCCCCAGCCATGGAATATGAACCTCGCGCAATCCACCCTCTTGAATGTGATGAAGATCCCACACTTTGGAAGGCACCATGAGGTTAACGCGTGTGTTAAGCTCCTGCTATCATGTTACCATGGCAGCTATCTATGGCTAGACTGACACATCACAGTCTATCTGATGCTGATCCATAGGATCATCGGATTAAGCATGCAGGGACCCGACCCACAAGACTTCTACCCAAAGAAGGCTACAGATCATGCATTGGCATAGAGGATCAAAGACATATATGGCGATGTAGAAAAGGGGATGTGAGGCTACAAGATAGCTTCCATCCAGAATGGAGAAGTACGCCTGGCCTGCCAACTGATCGTAGGAAATATCATGAGAAATAAAATACCTACACATGTCACAGGGTATGTTGTTGACCTCGTCGGGAAATGTGTAGAAGGACTCTAGATGAACTAGGCGAAGTACCTAGTCAACCAGCTAGAATTGGATTGTCGCAAAGCTTAGGATCAGGGCTATGAGTTCCACTTTAGCTGGCTTCTGATCCTCATAGTGTTTATTGGTTGGGAGATGCCGAAAGGTGTGACCTTCCTAGACATTGAGCCATTCGAACCGCTCACTGGGAAGTTCACCACACTCTAGTACTCGAGCGATATGGGAAAAAAGTGGAAGTTGAATGTAGTATTCCACACGTACTATCTCCAGTTGAAGAGGGCTATTGGGGTTGTCCCTCACATGACGTCGAACACCCTGCACCGGTTCATACCTCTCATGAAGTTTTGCGTAGATCAACACTTCATTTATATAACTGCGCATGCAAATGAGCATAAAGAGGAGCTTCAGTCATACTATAAGCTCACAGAGGAGGACCTCAATGAGATAACTAAGGACTGGTCAACATACCTCCTTATCCCTGCTGACCCTACAAGAAATATCTGATCCAAAACTAATTGGCAGCTCAGAGGCCACTCACAAACAACACGACACACTTGGAACTAGCAAAAGGAAGAAGATCGAAGAAGTACAAAACCTGAGCAGTGCATCAGATGCAACTTATTTGGTATCACCTGGACGAGGAGGTGATGACGAAGTATATAGAGAAGAGACCAATGAAAAAGAATATGAGTAGAATTAAGGTGAAGTAACACCACCTAGGGATCCTGTTGATGAGGCTAATCCCTTGAATAAAAGAAAGGTTTCCCCCACAAAACGTACCTCACAGAAGAAGTCAAGAGAGAGAAAAACCACAATGCAAACCATGCTCACGATCGATGACTTCGACTTGATCATCATAGCTGTAGCAGATTCCTTGCAGGATGTCTTGCAGAAACATGAAGCCAAGCAGGAGGAGATGTACAACATAATTGATGATGAACTCAGAGGGGTACAACATGCCCTTCAATCCAGCCACGTAGTATCGACTGCGCCCCCACCATCATAAGCACCAAAGTTGGGAGATGAGCCTACCCAACTTCGTAGACTAGATGATGCGACCAAATCTCGCCTTTGTCGTGCATAGGAAGAAACAGAACAGGCCACAGAGGCCCTAAAGCAAGTGAAAAAAGTAGTCATAGAGCAACGCCGAGTTGTGCAGCAGGAGAAGGATGCTCTCCAAACAAATTTTGAAGAGGAGAAAACACAAATCCAGCAAGAGAAAGANCCCGAAGGGGATACGTGCAGTTAGAACACATGAGGTTAAGATTGCGACATAAGAACTACAACATGATCGCTCCTTATAAGTATTTGACCAGGACGATGGGGAGGAAATAAAAAATAATCCCCCAGCCATGGACTATGAACCTCGCGCAATCCACCCTCTTGAATGTGATGAAGATCCCACACTTTGGAAGGCACCATGAGGTTAACGCGTGTGTTAAGCTCCTGCTATCATGTTACGATGACAGTTATCTATGGCTAGACTGACACATCATAGTCTATCTGATGTTGATCCATAGGATCATCGGATTAAGCATGCAGGGACCCGACCCACAAGACTTCTACCCAAGGAAGGCTACAGATCATGCATTGGCATAGAGGATCAAAGACATATATGGCGATGTAGAAAAGGGGATGTGAGGCTACAAGATAGCTTCCATCCAGAATGGAGAAGTGCGCCTGGCCTGCCAACTGATCGTAGGAAATCTCATGAGAAAGAAAATACCTACACATGTCACAGGGTTCGTTGTTGACCTCGTCGGGAAATGTGTAGAAGGACTCTAGATGAACTAGGCGAAGTACCTAGTCAACCAGCTAGAATTGGATTGTCGCAAAGCATATGATCAGGGCTATGAGTTCCACTTTAGCTGGCTTCTGATCCTCATAGTGTTTATTGGTTGGGAGATGCCGAAAGGTGTGACCTTCCTGGACATTGAGCCATTCGAACCGCTCACTGGGAAGTTCACCACACTCTAGTACTCGAGCGATATGGGAAAAAAGTGGCAGTTGAATGTAGTATTCCACACGTACTATCTCCAGTTGAAGAGGGCTATCGGGGTTGTCCCTCACATGACGTCGAACACCCTTCACCGGTTCATACCTCTCATGAAGTTTTGCGTAGATCAACACTTCATTTATATAACTGCGCATGCAAATGAGCATAAAGAGGAGCTTTAGTCATACTATAAGCTCACAGAGGAGGACCTCAACGAGATAACTAAGGACTGGTCAACAGACCTCCTTATCCCTGCTGACCCTACAAGAAATATCTGATCCAAAACTAATTGGCAGCTCGGAGGCCACTCACAAACAACACGACACACTTGGAACTAGCAAAAGGAAGAAGATCGAAGAAGTACAAAACCTGAGCAGTGCATCAGATGCAACTGATTTGGTATCACCCGGACGAGGAGGTGATGACGAAGTATATAGAGAAGAGACCAATGAAAAAGAATATGAGTAGAAGTAAGGTGAAGTAACACCACCTAGGGATCCTGTTGATGAGGCTAATCCCTTGAATAAAAGAAAGGTTTCCCCCACAAAACGTACCTCACAGAAGAAGTCAAGAGAGAGAAAAACCACAATGCAAACCATGCTCACGATCGATGACTTCGACTTGATCATCATAGCTGTAGCAGATTCCTTGCAGGATGTCTTGCAGAAACATGAAGCCAAGCAGGAGGAGATGTACAACATAATTGATGATGAACTCAGAGGGGTACAACATGCCCTTCAATCCAGCCACGTAGTATCGACTGCGCCCCCACCATCATAAGCACCAAAGTTGGGAGATGAGCCTACCCAACTTCGTAGACTAGATGATGCGACCAAATCTCGCCTTTGTCGTGCATAGGAAGAAACAGAACAGGCCACAGAGGCCCTAAAGCAAGTGAAAAAAGTAGTCATAGAGCAACGCCGAGTTGTGCAGCAGGAGAAGGATGCTCTCCAAACAAATTTTGAAGAGGAGAAAACACAAATCCAGCAAGAGAAAGAACAGTTGCTCCCAGAGCAGTTCGGATTCAAAGAAGCAGTCAACAGAGCACTTCACTCTGTGATAGGCTTAGAGGAAAAATCGGAAGAACCAGTAGAGAATCAAGTAGCGCATCTTGCGGAAGCTATCCAATAGATTCAACAAAGAATCACAGATATGGAGCTACGAATAGTGCCCAACACTCCACAGGATGTATGAGATCAAAGAGAAGCAACTGCTCGAAGCGCAGTTGAGAGAATCAAGGCCCTCACCATGGAATGTAAATAACTAAGTGATCGCAGTTCCCAGAATTATGAGCGACTCACTAAGGATCCCAAATTGAAGGCACTGGAGTCACAAATCTAGGAGGCAAAGCAACAATAATAAATAGTACATGAGTAATTGAAGCCCCTGTCAGTAGTCGAGAGGATGAAGCGATCCCGAGAACAACANTAAGGTGAAGTAACACCACCTAGGGATCCTGTTGATGAGGCTAATCCCTTGAATAAAAGAAAGGTTTCCCCCACAAAACGTACCTCACAGAAGAAGTCAAGAGAGAGAAAAACCACAATGCAAACCATGCTCACGATCGATGACTTCGACTTGATCATCATAGCTGTAGCAGATTCCTTGCAGGATGTCTTGCAGAAACATGAAGCCAAGCAGGAGGAGATGTACAACATAATTGATGATGAACTCAGAGGGGTACAACATGCCCTTCAATCCAGCCACGTAGTATCGACTGCGCCCCCACCATCATAAGCACCAAAGTTGGGAGATGAGCCTACCCAACTTCGTAGACTAGATGATGCGACCAAATCTCGCCTTTGTCGTGCATAGGAAGAAACAGAACAGGCCACAGAGGCCCTAAAGCAAGTGAAAAAAGTAGTCATAGAGCAACGCCGAGTTGTGCAGCAGGAGAAGGATGCTCTCCAAACAAATTTTGAAGAGGAGAAAACACAAATCCAGCAAGAGAAAGATCAGTTGCTCCCAGAGCAGTTCGGATTCAAAGAAGCAGTCAACAGAGCACTTCACTCTGTGATAGGCTTAGAGGAAAAATCGGAAGAACCAGTAGAGAATCAAGTAGTGCATCTTGCGGAAGCTATCCAATAGCTTCAACAGAGAATCACAGATATGGAGCTACGAATAGTGCCCAACACTCCACAGGATGTATGAGATCAAAGAGAAGCAACTACTCGAAGCGCAGTTGAGAGAATCAAGGCCCTCACCATGGAATGTAAATAGCTAAGTGATCGCAGTTCCCAGAATTATGAGCGACTCACTAAGGATCCCAAATTGAAGGCACTGGAGTCACAAATCTAGGAGGCAAAGCAACAATAATAAACAGTACATGCGTAATTGAAGCCCCTGTCAGTAGTCGAGAGGATGAAGCGATCCCGAGAACAACACATTACTCAACAACAGGTCCACACCATTCATATTAAAGTCATGGAAGTGACTCAGAGGCTCTAACCAGTCTATAACAAGGCTTGCCAACTATTCATAGAGATTGAAGGCCGAGGAGAAGAACTAGAACAAGTCATCACTACAACTGAACAACACTTAGAGGGACCTGTCAACGACACAGAGTTCGTCGAGAAGGAGGCCTTAGCGCAACAACAGAATGAAGTAGCTCGAGCCAAGCTCGAGACTTTTGAAGCAGAGCTACCCATATTAGAGTGACTCGGGATGAGTCACAGGTGAGTGTTGGGGGCTTGTTGGCCCTTGACCAAGTTTTGAGGATCCTTGGTCATGTTGACCTACTTTTGGGACTTTAACAGGCTGTCAAAGGCAGAGTGCAAGTTAAAGCGGAGATCAAGGGATCTCGGCCCCTCTTTATGGAATTTTGGTCTTTGGGCTTATGTAACGGGTATGGAGATCTCGGCCAATGGGTTTACCCATGTTTAGGCCCATTTTGTAATGTATAAATAGAAATCTAGGCAATGCAACTAGAAAGTGTATGTATGCTAAGTGCAAAAGCGCAAGAAGTATATGTATGCTAAGTGCAAAAGCACAAGAGGTGTATGTGATGCTAAGTGCAAAGGTGCAAGTGTGTGATACCAAGTTCTAAGTGCAAGTAATAGTTGTAAATGATTTTTGCATGCTATGTGAGACTTGCAAGGCTAAGTGAAAGTGATTGTAAGAGACTGTGTAAAGGCTTTGTGCTGTGACCTAGCTCGGGGAAGGAGGATCTGGAAAGATGCGTGCAGATCTCTTGTCCTATGCAGAGTAGGATTTTGAGGCTCTGTGCATGTAGTTGATTGACTGAAGATAATGAAAGAGAAGAAGAGTTGGTGGACGTAGACCTAGGCTGGGGGTGAACCACATATATACTGTGTTGCTATGCTTTGTGTGATGTATTGATGTGTTTATGTGTTTAATTTCTTAGTGCTTTGATATAGATGAATGTTGGATAGATTTTTTGATGCTTTGTGCTTAATAATGTGAATGAATGCTAGATCTGATCTATCTTTATGTGCTAAGTTCTTGGGCATATTAGATCTTGTATACTATTGCGTTGATCTATTGTTAGGGTTTATCTGCGCTGTAAATTAAGTTTAAATACTAATGATATATAACTTCTAAGTGCTCTGCTAAGGTGTTACAATCATAGATCTATGTCCCAGATAAGGTTTTAGACACTAGAGTCCTACAACCACCCTTGCCTCTACCTCGGGTGAGACTTCATCTACTTCACAGGTGTTGCCGAAAGGGTCGGTAGTTAGGGTTTTTTTGGTGCTTTGTTGTAGCGTTGAACCCTAGGTCTGCCCCTATGCCAACAACCCTCCAGGAGTTCGCTAATTCGACTTTCAAGAGGATTGTGGTGTTGTGTTGTAAGAGTTTTCGAAGCCCGAAGATTCAAAGCCAAAGAGCGTCAAGGAAGTTTGTTAATTCAACATTTAGGTGATTTGTGTTGTTGTGTGGTCAGATCTTCCAAATCCTGAAGCTCCAGAGCATCGGAGTCACAAATAATTCCATGTTTGGGAATTTGCCACTTTAGTGTTCGGGAGAATTGGCGTGTATTGAGGTCAGAACCTACGAATCCCAAAGTGACAGAGTGTCAGAGACTTGAATCTCTGGATAAATGTGTTACACATTATTTTCATCATCCCTATGAGCGTTAATGATGTAAACCTTTCTGTTTCCTTCAGAGGGATCTTGGCCTGAGTTCCTGAAGAAAGAAGGGAGAAGAACTTTTCCTGAGAAAAGAAGTTGCATTTTCCTTTGTAAAAACCCTATAAAAATGGAAGTTCACAGGTTTCTATATAGGCAGGGTGCGAGAATGCCTGATTCTCATAGGTTTCACCATAGCTGAGTTGCGAGAGGTTCATAGGTTTCTCTATAGGCAGGGTGCAAGAATGCTTACACGTGGGAAAAACGAGCGTTTTCTCGAATCTTCTAGAAGGACAAACTTCCATGGTGAGGCGACATCCGAATGGTTTGGATCTTACTCTCTTTCATGATTTGGTGGGATCATCCTAACCTCCTCACCTTATCCTCTTCATATTATAAAAGGAGAGGAGCTCTCACGAAGAAAGTTAGCTTTTGGAGCTTGGATTGGGCTAAGTTGGATTTGGCTTGGAATTATCAGCTTGGTTGGAGTGTCTTTGAGTTTTTCCTTTGTCAAGATAGATTGTGAGTAGTATC
>JZKD02S1269818.1:46566-68787 GCA_000966675.3 Picea glauca
TTTCCATTACTTAAGCTCACCATCCCTTTGCCTTTTATTTTCCCTGGAGCATCATTTCCAAAGGTTACGCTTCCTGATTTGCTTTCACTTAGAGATAGAAACTTTCCTTTGTCTCTCGTCATGTGTTTGGATCATCCACTGTCTATATACCAAGGGTTCGTTTTTCTTTGAGTAGACAATACTAATCCACACTTGTCACTTTCCTTCTTCCTCCAAAACTTGACATTTTCAGCAGGGGATTTCGAATCTGGTTCATAGTTCCTTAATCGACAGTCAATAGATTTATTTCCAAAGTTATGAAAGGTGTAGCATTCAACCTCATTATTCAATAGGTCAAACTTATTGTTGCAATGTTGCCTACTTATTGACTGTTGATTATTTCTTGGCCTTCTTAGTTGTATGTGTCTAGACTTAATTTGGCAATTTGCAGTCTATGAAGGATTATTACTTGACTGTATCATTCTTTGTTGTGGGAAGTATTTATTCCTTTGAAATCTTAATTGCTCATGTATAAGTCTTAAGGAGCAATTTACAGCTTTGTGACTAAAGTTAGAATAGTAGAAACAATAGCCATAGAAAAATTCTTTGTACCTGGAAAATGGTTGTCTTGTTTGAGAAAATCGATTTCTTTCTTGTTGATGATGTCTTTCAACAGAGAGCTTCGTTCTACAGATTTAGTCCTGGCACCTTTTTCTTTACTCGTCCTGGGCGACTGATTGTCTTCCTTTGTTTCTACAGGTTTGTTATTGTCATAGGTTGTACTTTTGACAAACTTGATCGGTTCTTCATCTCTTGGCTTCCCATTACTTGATCCCTCTTCATAACCCAAACCAGTTTTCAGCTTTGGATTCCTTTGCTGATTCAAAATGGTGGCTAATCCTTCTGAAGCTTTGATACTTGACAGATTTTGATTATACAAGGCTTGAAACTTCTCCATTTATTTCCTTGTTTTCAGTACTTCTTGTTCTAATGCTTCACATCTTGCCTTCTTTTCTGATAGCTGTTGTTTCAGAATCTCTTCGATTTTCTTTGCCTCTTCCAATTCTACTTTTAGTAGGACAAGGTCTTCTCATCAGGTTCTTTACTGTCTTTCTTGAACTGTATCAACAATTTTCTTTGCTTTCTGTTCTTGATTCTTAGTCTGTCAATCTCTTCCAATGCACTGATTAGTTCTCCTTCCATGTCAACCATAACTTCTTCTTCATTAACATCACTCCCTGTGCTATTATTGTCATAGTCCTCTTTGTCCATAAGTATGAATTCATTTAGTTTATATTCAATAGATGAATCATTGTCTTCATCATCTGAAGGATCATCATCATTGTTTACACACAGACTTTTCTTCTTAAAGTTATTCTCTTTAAAGAAATTTCTATGTTTGTATTTCTCCTCATCATCACAAGTATGATCCTTTACTTTGTGGGGACATTTATTTGCAAAATGACCTATCCTACCACAGTTAAAGCATTTGAAAGGTAGTTTACCTTTGTATTTTCCTGATCCCTTCTTTAGTCTCTTCACAAATTTTTCTTCAATTTCATCGGGCTCGGAATCCTCATTCTTGTCTGCTTTAAATGATGCTTCTATGGAGCTGGGTTTATCTTTAACTATTCTCATTTCATATGCAGTCAATGTTCCTAGAATTTGATCAAACTGCAAGGTTTTTAGATCATCAAGTTCTTCTATAGCAGAGAACTTCGGGTTGAACCTATCTGGGAGAGATCTCAAGATTTTCTGAACTAAAGAAGGTTCCCCAATTGTTTCACCAGTGCCTTCATTGCATTTACCATTTATTCTACTCTCAGAAAGTATTTTCCAACATTTTCATCTTCCTTCATCTTCAACTGTTCAAACTGTATTCTGTAGGTTTGAAGCTTTGCATCCTTTACCTTCTCATTACCCTCATAACTGCTAATGAGTTTGTCCCACATTTCTTTGGCAGTTCCTAGGTGCATAAATTTTACGAATTATTCTTTTGCAAGCCCACTCAAGATAGCATTCATAGACTTAGTGTTGAAGCTAAATTCTATTTTGGCATCCTTATTAGCTAGCACAACTGGCTTTACATAACCAGTATCTACCACATCTCTGACATCTGCACCTAAAGCCATTATGTAGGTTCTCATTCTAACTTTCCAGAAGGCAAAGTTCGTTCCATTGAATAGAGGGGCTTTATTGGTTGAATTTCCTTCATGGCTTGACATGTTTAGGCTCTAGGATCTACCCTTAGATAAAAGGGGTCAGCTTTGATACCAATTGTTGGAAAACAGAGAGGGGGGGGGGTGAATCAGTTGTTATCGTGCTTAAAAAATTATGCTTCTTTTAAAAAACTTTACAAGGCACTCAATGATGATGAAAATAATGTAGGGAAATAAACAAAGGCACATTTAACATCCGTCACATATATGAGAAACATAGAGATAGATATTTCCCGAGGAAACCCTTACAGGGTAAAAACCTCTTTTTCTTTATATGATAAGTAATAGTTACATTCTTTACATTATCATACATATGAGAACCAACTCATAATGAGTCTACAACCTTAGTTTTGAAAGATGCTACTTGCTGAGAGCACGAACTCTCTATTTTCTCTAGCACCCATTAGAAGGAAGCACCAACTCCCTGATTTCTCTAGCACCAACTAGAAGGAAGCACCAACTCCCTGTGTTCAAGCACCTACTTGAACCTATGAGGACACCATTCCTCCCTAGCACCTCCCAACCACCCTCAATTATAAATTCTTTGTTACTAAAACTTATTACAGTGATATAAGGTTGTTCAATGGCTTACCAGCCTTGTCACTGTTCTGTTACATTGCTCTGCCCTGTCTACATCAGTGTCTTCTGCACACCCCTTGCACTTCCTGTTCTTCTACATTTTATGCTCTCTGTGGCATATCCTTTCAATGCAACATTCCTCTACTGTGCACTTCTGCTCCTACGGTCTCCCTCCTTGCACACCCCTTGAATTCTCCTCCACAGCGACAACAAACAAATCTCTTCTTTGTTCAACATTATTATAGTCTCTGTTGTCTTTGTGCATACAATATTCACAATGCCTATGCATGCTCACTCCACACCAAATTCCTCCACATCTCGAGTGCTCTGTCTGATCATCATCATGGATCTTCATCTTCTTTGGCCATTTTCCACTCGTTCAACATCACTGTATGTTATACTAAGATTCCTCAGCCTCTCTGGCAGTTTTAGACTCTTCATCTTCTCTGTGAAAGTCGAGCTCACCTTCTTTATTCCAGTTACAGGCCTCAATGCTCATCCAGCTATCAATCACCTCCACGAACATCTTCATCCCTCTTGAAGATTCCTAGAGACTCTTCACCTCCTTTGTCAATCACCCTGAAGTGTCTTTGAGTCCTCTGGCAGAAGCCATCAGTGGTTTTTGGCAGTTACATTGTGTCGTGCTATAGTAGCCCTCTGATCTTGTTCAAATTCACCTGCACCATTGGATTGGCTCCATGGGATCTTTCATTTATTTCGGCATTTTGACATTTGACAATTTGACATTCGTGTGACCATGTGTCTCGACACCCCCAACCGCGATCCTAAAAAAGGAGCTTGTTTGCTCTAGCTCTTTCCTCCATCTCTTTCTGATGTGACCATGGGCTGTGACCATAGCCTTATGAATAAAGCGTTTTCGCAATTTCACGTTTCATGAATCTGGAGATGAGGCATCTCGACTCTCCAAGTTGCGATCTCTGAAACCTCGAAATGGATCTTATCTGGACTGACTCCTTCCCTTCTCATGACCACTGGTGGTGACCATAGATTGTGCCAAAAAGGTGCTTCATATTTCATGAGTTTCCACACCATGCTCCGTTGACCCCAAGTCAGTGAAATTCCAATTGCTTGCCACTTGTCCTATGATTCGATGGTTTAGATCTGATCTTGATTTGACGGCTATGATTAACTCGCGATTTCGCATCTCGTGAGTTCTTCGATGGAGGTTCTTGTCACTCCAACTTTCAATAGGAGATATTTCGAAATAAAGTTGGATCGACAGTCTAGATCACACCTTGATCTGACGGCTGTGATTAACTCGCGATATCACATCTCACGAGTTCTTCAATGGAGGTTCTTGTCACTCCAAGTTGTGATAGCCGAGACTCCAAGATGGAGCTCAGATCAATGGTCCTCGTTCTTGGTGATCTGACACTCTTATATTTTTGTGATCTCGCATATCGTGAGTTTGAATCTCTTTCCTTTGAATTTCATGAATTTCAAAACTCCGAAGTGGAGTCTTTGTGGTGCTCTGATCTTTCGCCATGCATCCTCTTGATCAACGGTTAAGATCTTGTCGTGATTTCGCATATCGTGATCTCGGCATTCCTGTGGTATTGTTTCTTGACTCTCCAAGTTGCGAGTCGCGAAAACCCAAAGTGATGTAAACCTGCAAACATCACATGTGGATTGACATGTGTCAAATAAATGCCACGTGTCACTCTAATTCGTGACTTACATGTGCCTGAAATGTCGAATCAGTTTGACACTTTTCATTGCCTGGTTGTGCCATGTGTTCTTAGCTAACGTGGTTTTCTTACGTGAGTCAGATCGATGGTCCAGATGTGATATTGATTCAACGACTCAGATCATATCACGATTTCGGTAGTCCTGTGGTATTGTTTCTTGCCTCTCCATCTCACGATTCGCCAAACTCTGATTCATGAACTCGCTTCACCTTGCACTTTTAAAGATCATGCAGATTCTCCTCGATCCTACGATGGTTGATCCTCGCACTCGAATCTAATGCCTGAGATCTATCCTCCATATCTTCATGCTCTTCTTGTCTACATTGAGATCTAATAGCCATCGGGAATTTTGAATTGTTGACCCAACGATCACTGTTGCTGCTCCTCCTCGATTATCACTATGCTGCTGATCATCTCTATTGTACTTGCCATCAATGACAAGCATACTCTGCCAGTAAAACATGCCAACAACATGCACATGGTTCCTATGGTTTATGAGGGTGGAGGGTTAGAAAGTTACCAAGGTTACTGAGTGGAGGTTTAAAAAGTTGTGGTAGATTATCAATATTTACTGATAGTTAAAATCAATTAGCACATGATAAAAATGCGTTAGGAGGTTATAGGTTGGTGGTTTATGAGAGATCTTAAGGTCAATGACTTTTATCCAACCAATGATACATATAATAACATGACATAAAACTTAATAGCACACAATTAACCCATATAATAAAATACTTTAATGAGAATAAATCATAGAAAATAAATAATCACATACCCCTACCTACATTTCAACAATTCAATATCATTGATATTCTTCTTCATCCAAATCTAAATCTATATCATCTAGTTTAAAATACGGTTCGAAATCAACATTGAAAGGATTGGTAGAAACATCATCATCATTGTCATTTTCGATAATTTCATGGTCGATATGATCATCGAGAACATTTCCATATACATCTAACTCAAATTCTTTATCTTCTTCATCTAACACATCGATTTTCTCATCTGAATCATCTTCTTCCACTACATTATACTTTATAGGCCTTCCTCTTGGATCATATCTAACAACATACAACCATCCCACTTTACTTGGAACATCTGAGTAAAAGACCTACTCACATTGGCTTGGAAGAACATAAAGTTAAGTACTCATCTCAACCATCTTTGTATTAACCATGGAAAATTCGTTAGCATGATCAATAATAGTTCTTTCAGGATCACGTTCACTCATATGTAACCTGCACATTTCCATCTACATTTGTCTCAACTTCTTCGTCTAACACATCAAATTTCTCCTCTACATAATCTTCTTCCACTACATTATACTTTATAGGCCTTCCTCTTGGATGATATATAACAACATATGACCATCTCGATTTACCTGGAACAACTAAGTAAAATACCTGCTTGCATTGGATTGGAATAACATAAATCTTAGCACATGGCTCAACCGTCCTTGTATTGACCATGGTAAATCCATTAGCATGCTCAATAACAGTTCTTTCAAGATCACATTTGTTCATTCGTAACCTGTACCATTTGACCTCAAATAGGACTAATTTAAATAATTTCAAGTCACATTCAAGTATATAATTCAAATACCCACAATATCTATTTTTAGATGCCTTTGGATGCCTATTAGTTCTAGAGGAAACATTAGTGACCTGAAATACTATAGTTATGCCACAATCAAAGGTTTTCTTCTTGTCATCCAACTTTTTGATGTGAAATTTAACACTATTGCACCACATGGCCTTGTGGTGTTTCAACTGTAATATGCCCAAGACGTAAAAAATGCATTGTCAATTAATTAACATATTTAGAATTAGTAAATATTTTAAGAAAATAATAGACCAAATACATTAATATAATGGAAAATAAGTAAAACATCTGGGTGAATATGCTTTCTTGTTTATCATTTAAACCATATGCTAAATCAATTTCCCTATGTGTAAGGGTTTTGGAAACGTTTCCCCTGCAAAAAGGTGAAACTCCCCTTGGATCAAGACCCCTTTGTTCCAAGACATAGAGAAACAAGTGGTTTTATACATTCCACCTAGATCCACTCTATATGCCAACAATTAGAATGGGAAGATAAGGATAGATGGCTTACCTCTTTTACATTGGTTTTCCTCACTGCTCTAGCCCTTTATCTTGATGTCCAAGCCCTTGGTGCAAGAGAAGTCCTACAAAGTATTGAAATACCAAGAGGGGGAGGGGTGAATTAGTATGAGCACTTTATACCACTTTTAACCACAATATATATTATTTCACTTTATCAACAATGTTCAATAGTTTATCATCTATGATTGCATTCAATATATTATGAACATATAATCATAAGCAACATCACATCAACACCATCATGTCAAATAAACAGTACACCAATATTTACAAGGAAACCCAAATGGGAGAAAACCACAAAATGTTTTCTTATATATATATATATATCGAGAATTCATTCATAGTCTTAGCATTGAGAGTCACCCTCAAAATGCAAGAGGATAAGTCCAATACCCATCAAAATGTAAATGTATTAAAATGGTTTGAGTAGGTGGATCAACAAGAATTTAAAGAAAGGAAAAGACAACATATATCACTGAAGATCAGTGATGGACCATTGGGCTATGGAGTCATAAACAATATTCCCATTGAAGGTATTTAAGCTCCCTATCAGACAAAATATTTGTGTAATGATGAAGAAAAGAATAGGAGAATAACATAAAGAAGAATGTTCGCTAAGAAAATATCCTCTCTGCAAAGATAATTTAGATGTGTCTGAAAAGTAAACAATGATAAATAGGCAATCTTATAGTAGATCCTCTACCGCATCAGGAATCTATCAATCAAAGGCAAATTTTAATCCTTAAAATCTGCAATACATTCAAACAAGATGAAGAATAGAAAAAAGAACATAGATGACAAATATGATGAAACAACTCATGTGAATCTTCAATAACAATACAATTTACAGCTACATGCCCCTCTGGCTTACAAACTGAAATATACAATCATAAACATTTCTCAAAACTTCCTCTAGTCTTGGGTCAAACTCTCCTCTCCTTTTGTTTTTAGACATATCATTCATCTAATGTATTTACAATCAAAACAGTCGACATGTCTTTCTTTTTGGGCACCTTCTTTCCATTTTCGTGTGTCTTCTCTTGTTTTTCATGTTCCTTCTGTCAAAATGAAACCCTAGTCAGTATGGGCATGCAGGAGAAACTTCCTTCTGTGGTACTTTGGGTTGACAATTTTCTGTGTCCTCGGAAAAACCCCCCATGCTTCCATTTAAGGGGGTAGTTGATTGTTCAACCACTAGTTCTTATTTCATTAATTTATTTCTCCTTGGGATTAGGATGAAGCCTTACGCCTAGCTTGTTTCCATACATTGCTCTCAGATTGGGCCATATATAAGCACGTGATTGAAAAAGTTTCCAAGGATGGTTTGGATCAACACCTCTCTGACCCCCGCAATCCACCACCAACTGCCACATACTTCCTTAGTTATACCTTGGTTTCGATTGTGGGGTCGCTATAAGATTTTAGTGTTTGAGCACTTTCTATCCTCACACTGAAGTGTGGTCATTGATCTTGTCTCAATCCGTGATCCGGGAACACTCTGATTTTGTTGCCACACATTGCTCCTGGATTTGAGATCAACGGTCCATAATTACTTCGAGATTTCAGGCTTCATGTTCTTTATTTTGCTTTCTCATGCAATCCTCCTAAGTGCCACATTTCCAAAGTGTTATATCTGTCAACACGTGTCCTCAGACTTAAATGGCTCAGATCTACTTCGATACTTCGGGACTTTTGGATGGAAATCTCTCAAAGTGACCTTCTCCTAGTTCATGTGGCAACCTCTCATTACTTCGACGGTTCAGGCTTCAGGGGATTTTGAACATAGGCATGAATATCTCCTGAAGTGACTTTCTCCCGATTGATGTGGTAGTCTCTTATCACTTCGATGCTTCGGACTTCGGGAGCTTTTGAACGTGATAATGAATATCTCTAGAAGTGACTTTCTCCCGGTTGACGTGGCAGTCTCTCATCACTTCAGGGATTTTGTCTAGTTGTTAATCCTTGCATGACTTTGAAACTCTGACTACCCGACAACCGCTAATCCGAACTGTACATGTGATCTCTGTCATTGAAAATCGAGCATGTCTGCTTGTTTGTATTTCAATCTCGAAATGGACTGCTATGAAAGTTGTATTTCGCTCATGGCTTTTCACTATGCAAACAAAGGACTTGGTCAGCTTGCAAAAACTACATATGACCCATGACAACTTGATGTGATAACATTGGATTCACAAGGGATGACATGCTCCCTGTGAGATGCCAAGAATAAGCAACTTCAGTGTCTTATCGTAGGGCTATGGGATCACTTATTCAAATACTAAAGAAAAATGAAAACTGAAAATCTCGCAAACGAGCTTATTTATATACAAGATCCTACTCTAACTAAATTTTACAATAGGATAGGTGAAACCAAGCTTCCACCAGAGCCACTTAAGTAACTTCCTAACTAAAAACTTTCTTACTCTGCCACTGATGAGTAAGAGATAATAAAAATGTGATAGCAAATTAATTACATTCTTCAGATTACCGCACAATGTTGAAGGTATGACAAAGCTTGAAGGCTTCAATACATGGAGGAAATGCAACTCCATGTACTCTTCTATAGGGTCAGAAAATAGGTGATAAAGCTTACTGGATTGATAACATAAAACCTTCTCTGCATTACAACTGCTCACATATGGTTGAATGTATGTTCCAAGTACATGTGAATGAATGGCTAATGCAGGTTGTTGATCCACTTTCCTTTTATCTTCTCTGATAACATCTACTCGATGATTGCAATAAATATCCTCATGTATATCAATGAATGGATGTCTCTCTTTAATATGTTTCTCTTGGAAAAAGTTTTCACTTTCATCAGAAGGCTGGTTGCTAATGATTTTTTCTTCCAAGACAAAAAATACCTCAACATCTTCATCAATGTATCCATAATGATCAAATCAAGGAGGAGTCTCGAATGACATATCAAGAGATATTTTCTGCCCAACACGAGGAAACTGTTCTTCATTTTTAAAAACAGTTTTCCTTTCAAGATTCAATCCATGATTAAATATCTTATCATCACCATATGAGTCAAGGATAGGCTGCTCCTATCTAGGTATTTTAGAGACAGGGCTATAAAGAGTATCAACTTCCTGAACAGACTCAATTTCTGCATTTTCCTTATTAAAACAACAAACACAATTTTCATCTGATGTAGATGAACAAGGAAGAGAAATAATTGATTCCTCATCCAAGGAATCTTCTTCATTATCACAAATTTCATAAGAATCAATTATATCCTGAACACAATCTTTATACTCCTCACAAAATCTATGACAAGTTAACTCAGAGGAATAAAACTTTTGACAATGAATATTGAAAGCAACATGAAACTCTTTGAGTGAAGAAATGCTAGAAGTTTCAAGAGAATGATACCAAATACGAACATCTCCTTGAAGATATTACATAAACAACTTCATATGTATGTCCTCATGTTGGATGTCAAGTTGCTACAACAAAGCAAGAAATTCCAGAACATGCTCAACAGGGCTGTCATTCTCACCTTCATAAAATCTTGGCAGTATATCTTTCCATTCATCAATTTAAGGAAAAATATGTGGATAACCAGCTATGGTTGACAAATAGAGCGGGGAAAATACCCTTTCCAAGATAACTTCCATAGCCATTTAATTGTCTCAAACCAGTGGAGTCGTCAATAGATTTCCAAACAATGGAGTCACCATGGTGAAAGATGAGAAGTCAAAACAATGTGTCCAACTCCAGTTCACCATCTAAAACTGGATCTCTTCATTTTCATTCTCCCAGAGAATATATCTTCACTTCCGTCCCTGACAATGACACCATTAATGTTAGCACTGAGACTAACCCTCACACTGCAAGAGGATAAGCACAGTACTCATTAAAATGTAAATGTAGTAAAATGGTTTGAGTAGGTGGATCAACAAGACTTTAAAGAAAGGAAAATACAACATATATCACTGCATATCAGTGATGGACCATTGGGCTATGGATTCATAAATAGTCTTCTCATTGAAGGCATTTAAGCTCCCTATCAGACAAAATATTTGTATAATGATGAAGAGAAGAATAGGAGAATAACATAAAGACGAATGTTCACTAAGAAAAGATCCTCTCTGCAAAGAGAATTTAGATGTGTCTGAATAGTAAACAATGATAAATAGGAAAGATTAAATTAGATCCTCTACCGCATCAGGAATCTATCCATCAAAGGAAAATTTTAATCCTTAAAATACGCAATACATTCAAACAAGATGAAGAATAGAACAAAGAACATAGAAGACAAATCTGATGAAACAACTCATATAAATCGTCAATAGTAATACAATTTACATCTACATGCCCCTCCAACTTACAAACTGAAATAAACAATCAAAAACATTTTTCAAAACTTCCTTCGCTCTTGGGCCGAACCCCTCTTTCCTTTTTTTTTTAGACATAGCATTCATTTGATGTATTTATAATCAAAACAATCAACATGTATTGTTGCTTGGGCACCTCCTTTCTAGTGCCGTGTGTCTTCTCTTGTCTGTCATGTTCCTTTTTTCATAAGGAAACCCTGGTCAGTATGGGTGTGCATGAGAAACTTCCCTCTGTGGTACTTCAGGCTGACATTTTTTTGTCTCCTCGGCTAGACCCCCCATGCTTCCATTTAAGGGGGTAGTCGATTTCTCAACCACCATTCCTTATTTCATTAACTGATTTCTCCTTGGGATTGAGACGAGGCCTTACGCCTAGCTTGCCACCACACATGGCTCTCAGATTGGGTCATATATAAACACATGATTGTAGAAGTTTCCAATGGAGGTTTGGATCCACATCGCTCCGACCCCCGCAATCCACCACCAACTACCATGTACCTCCTTAGCTATACCGTGGTTTCGATTGCGAGACTACTCTAAGAATTTAACGTTCGAGCACTTTTTGTCCCCACAACGAAGTGTGGTCATCAATCTTGCCACAATCCGTGATCCGGGAACACCTTGCTTTTGTTTCCATTCTCTTCCCCTGGAGTTGAGATCAAGGTCCACAATTACTTCGAGAGTTTAGGTTCGAGATATTTCTTCTGCTTTCTCGCACAATCCTCCTAAGTGTCGCATGTCTGAAGTGTTATATCTATTGACGTGTGTCCTCAACCTTCAACGACTCAGATCTACTTTGGGACTTCGAGACTTTTGGATGGAAATCTCCCAAAGTGACTTTCTACCAGTTGACGTGGCAACCTCTCATTACTTCGACACTTCAGGCTTCGGGATATTTTGAATGCGGGCATGAATATATCCCGAAGTGACTCTCTCCCAATTGACGTGGCAATCTCTTGTCACTTCGGCACTTTGACGCTTCGGGCTTCAGGAGCTTTTGAACATGGACATCAATATCTCTCGAAGTGAGTTTCTCCCAATTGACGTGGTAGTCTCTCGTCACTTCGGGACTTTGTCACTTAGGGACTTCGACACTTCAGGGATTTTGTCTAGTCATTAATCCTTGCATGACTTTGAAACTATGAATTCTCGAGAGCTGCTAATCCAAACTGTACATGGGATCTCTGTCGTTGAAAATCGAGCCTATCTTCTTTCTCGTATTTCAAGCTCGAAATGGACTGCTCTGAAAGTTGTATTTCTCTCATGGATTTTCCCTATGCAAACAAAGGACTTGGATGGCTTGGAAAAACTACATATGGCCCATGACAACTTCATGTGATAACACATAGGAAGCACAAAATTCCAAATTCTTGAGATGCAATTGGAAGGAGGATAAAACTCCTTATTTATATGCTCCAACCTAAAGGAAGCTACAACTCCCTGAATTCTCTGGCTCTAACCACCTAATTCTCAAACTTCAACTCCCTGATTCTCCGGCTCTGAATGTAAGGAGGCTACAAGCCGTTTTCCTTGCCACGTCCTTCCACCCTGAAGTATAAGTGTAGACCAATTGTCACTACCACAATGACTTGTAGATTTTAACCTTGTACAATATGTACTGCAAACAGATTTTCGGTAAAAGAACAGAAAAGATACAATGGAAAAATACAAACATCACATAAAGATTTTTCCCCTTGAAACCCAAACTGGGAAAACCAACATATTCTATATTCATTCATAGTGATACATTGTTTACAATACAATATACATATAGTAGCCAGTGACATCCAAAACCCTAACCCAATGATTTGGATCAGTCAACAACCCTAATTCCTTAATCGAAAATATAAAACCATCAGAAAAAAACCATGTGGCAAAAAACCGCCCAACAATGGACATGAAAATCTAGGCAACATGAAAAACGAGGCAAAAAATGTGACACGTTTCTTGAGGAATTTGTTTTTTTCTCAGGGGTGATGCCCCCAAACCCCCACGCGGGGGGATTTCTCTCCCTGCACTCCCCCTCAAAATCCCCTACGTGCCTGGCACAATGTAGACTCTCCTGCTCGTGCCAAGAATATAAAACATACCCAACATTCTCCCACTTATTGTTTTCTTTGCATAAAGGGGCTTACAGGGTTACATAGTCAACAATCCAAGGAAGTAATGACCATGGATGATGTACACCCAAATAACATCTTAGTTATCATAGATTTTGTTAATGAATCTGCAACATTCTTCAAAGTTTCCAACTTCATCAACAATACTTTATTTTCTTCAACCATGTCTCTCACAAAGTGATATTGAATATCAATATGCTTTGTCTTTGAATGATAAGCCAGGTTCTTCACTAGAAAAATTGCACTCTAACTGTCACAATCTATCCTTACATCTTGCTTTACAAACCCAATAACCGAAAACAATCTTTGTAACCATACTTCTCCCATACTTGCATGAGTGGTTGCCATGTATTCATCTTCTGTAGTTGAAAATGCCACTACAACCTGTCTTTTTCTGATCCACCTTATTTCTCCTCTAAATAGGTTAAACACATACCCACTTGTAGATATCCTATGTTGGTTGATTGATATAGTGAGCAACACTCTTATGGTTCAGTACTGATATGATTTCCATAGTATATTGGTTTCTTATACATGATTAAGTAGCATTCATATTATATGGTTGAGGATCATAAGTAAGATGTGGGAGAGCATAGATGTGTTGTGATTGGTTATGGTTCAGATGAGACAATGAAAGACAAAATTAGATGTGACTAAAGGCTTCAAAGGATCTGAGTTTTTTGTAGAGAGAAAACCCTAAGGCACATGCAAGTTGTAGTACATACGCGTGATGCACTACTAACAAGTCATGCACCTATTGACATATTGGTATCTGTTGAGGATTGATTCCTCTTCTAAGTTGGTGTTGAGTTGTTTAAGTTGAGTCTTGCATTGTAGAGATAGTGCTCTTGTGGAGTTGTAACTCTATTCAATTGTTGTTGATAACCCAAGGATTGTAGTTCGTAATAAAAGAGAAATTGTACATACATCTTGTGTTCTTTGTGTTCCTTGGGGTGATGACTTATTGATAATATATGTTGATGTTATATGTTGCTGATATATGTTCACATACAACTAATTATAAATAAAAATAACGAGTGTTGAGTAATTGGTGATTTCTATCTAATAATTTTTGTGAAGGGAAGTTTGAAAAAGATCCCTACACTGATTCACCCCCCCCCCCTCTGAGTGTGGTAGGTGTGTCCAACAATTCTTTATTCCATAAAAATGTCATTCTTTATTCCGTAAATTCTCTGTATGTCATTATAATGATGAACCATGAAGCCAATAAGGACAAGTGATGATGAAATACCCAACAATTGAATATTTATTTTTAAATCCAAGTCATCATTTTTATTTTCCTCATAGAACATGTTATTGGCATGTATAGAACAAAGTAAAAACATTTATAGAACAAAGTATAGAACATAGTACATATGGCATATTTTCCTAACAATGTATGAGCTTGGCTAGTTCCAGGCATATTTTCTTCAGGCTTTAACCATTTTTTTGGAAGCTATATCAAGCTCTGTATATCTATCATATGATGGAATATTAAGAAATAAATTTTTAATTTTCCATAATAAATGAAAATCATCTATTAACTTGAAGACAATAGTTTGACCTTTCAAAACAACATCCATATATTGAAATTTAGTTATATCATCCCTTGCTTTTATGATCATATATTTATATGCTTCATGCTGAATAAAATTTCCATTTTTATCCCAACATGAAGGTAGTCTCATTTCAACTAATTCCTTGTATCTTTTCATTAAGGTTTCAGTACTTCTCTGAATTGAACTACATTTATTTTGAGGTTGTTGAAGAAAATTATTCTTTGTTAATACCTTTGTAGAATCCATAATTACAAACTATGATCATTGACACCCAAATATTTTAACTGATTCTAAGTCTTAGAGTTAAGGTTTTATGGAAGAGATATAATTTTTGTAATAGACTCGACATTTATATAGAATATAATGGACCCATTTTTAGATACCATGGCCCTTTTGTCAGAAATACAGTTCTTTTCACACCAAGAGACAAACTTGGGGAAATAACAAATTTGGGGAATTATGAATTTACCCAAGTTCAACTCCGAAATAAGTAAATAATCATGCAAATCCCTAAATCTATCACATGATAACTTTCTTAACTCATAAGGATCAAACTGTGACAAAACGGTTTCAAAAATTTCACAATCATGGTCAATTAGGATTTTTTTATTAGAGGCTGATAAGTGACTAGACTGACTACCTTTCTGCATCTATCCTTATTTTAAACAAGAAGAACGAATTTGAAATAAAGAAATGAGAACACTACCCGAACTTATTTGTCGAATGAGAATTTGACTACTTTCACTAGAGTCTACTGTACTCATAACAATGTTTTCCATCGGTATTTACCTTGAGGTTTATTTTATTTTTTTGTAAATACTTTGAATTACATGAACGTGACACTTTTTTATTTATCTTACATTACCATGAAACTTGTCATCCATTCATTCATTTTGGGGGTGAGCTAAAGTGGTTTGATAATACCACTCCTTTGTACCAAAATGAATAAGGTTATGACATGTTATTAGCCGTTAATACACTGGTTTATAATTTAGGCCTCTAACCCCTTTTGGTCCAACATTCACTTTCACCGGCCAAAATAAACTAAGACCATTGATCTTGGATCTATATTTTTGGTTCGATTGTGTCTCTTGAATTTTCATTTCAAACCTTATTTGTTATTTGTTGCGTGTAAAAAAGTATGGAAAAAATATGTAGTATACATGGTATCCAACCTAAAGTAAGGATTGAATGACATGGAAAACTTGAAGTGAATGGAACTCAAACAGGGCTAATGTAAACCATTTCATATTGACAAAAAAAAGATACAAGATATGCATTCTTTATCTACATCAACAACGAGGGTACATACAAAGACATTATGGGGTCGATCTATCCTTGGATGCATAGTTGGGGTTGATCTATCATTATATGGGTCTTCTCCTCTGTGCACTCTCCTTACCGACAGGTGGGATCAATCCAATGAAAATGTTAGTGGGTTTCTTTTGCGCACTCTCTGTACTAACAAGGGGGGTCGATCTAATGAAAATATCAGTGGGTTGATCCTCTGCACACTCTCCTTACTGGAAGGTGGGGTAGATAAATGTGTTGTTCAACATGTTTGGAGTGGGTTTATTTGGCCAAGGGTTTGAAGCCATAGTGTGTTTTTTTATGTTTGAATTTTTATTTTATGTTTTTTTATTTATTTGTTTGTAATACAATTAATGTTTAAATTCATAAATAATATGTGTTATATAGTTAAATATAAGCCCTTTAACCCATAAAACCCCCTAACCCCATAGTCACTAAGTCCCCTAACCCCTAAACCCCCTAACCCCCTAATCCATTAATCCCTAACTCCTAACCCCTGACCCTAAACCATGTCCACCAATTTTTTTTTTCTTAAACCTTGTAATGGCTGACATATGAAACTTACATCTCAATTATTCCATTTAGGGCATGGCTAGTGGTTTTGGAGCGTGCACATGGTTCCTATGGTTGATGAGGGTGGAGGGTTAGAAAGTTACCAAGGTTACTGAGTGGAGGTTTAAAAAGTTTTGGTAGATTGTGAATATTTACTGATTGTTAAAATCAATTAGAACATGATAAAAATGCATTAGGAGGTTATAGGTTGGTGGGTTATGAGAGAAATCAAGGTCAATGACTTTAACCAATCAATGATACATAAAAGAACATGGCATAAAAATTCATAACACACAATTAACCCATATAATAAAATACTTTAAAGAGAACATATCATAGAAAATAAATAATCACACACCCCTACCTACATTTCAACAATTCAATATCATTCATATTCTTCTTCGTCCAACTCCAAATCTATATCATCTAGTTTAAAATCCGGTTCAAAATCGACATTGAAATGATTGGTAGAAACATCATCATCATTGTCATTTTAGATAATTTCATCGTCGATATGGTCATCAAGAACATTTCCATCTACATCTAACTGAAATTCTTTGTCTTCTTCATCTAACACATCGACTTTATCATCTGAATCATCTTCTTCCACTACATTATACTTTATAGGCCTTCCTCTTGGATGATATCTAACAACATACAACCATCCTGCTTTACTCATATCAACCGTCTTTGTATTATATTTAAGTACTCATCTCAATCGTATTTGTATTGACCATGGAAAATCCATTAGCATGATCAATAATAGTTATTTCATGATCACGTTCATTCATATGTAACTTGTACATTTCCACCTACATCTATCTCAACTTCTTCGTCTAACACATTGACTTGCTCCTCTACATAATCTTCTTCCACTACATTATACTTTATAGTCCTTCCTCTTGGATGATATATAACAACATATTACCATCCTGGTTTACCTAGAACACCTGAGTAAAATAGCTACTCACATTGGCTTGGAATAACATAAATCTCAGTACCTAGCTCAATCGTCCTTGTATTGACCATGGTAACTCCATTAGCATGCTCAATAATAGTTCTTTCAAGATCACGTTCATTAATTTGTAACATGTATCATTCGACCTCAAATAGGACTAATTTAAATAATTTAAAGTCATATTCAAGTATATAATTCAAATACCCACAATATCTATTTTTAGATGCCTTTGGATGCCTATTAGTTCTATAGGAAACATTAGTGACCTGAAATACTATAGTTATGCCACGATCAAAGCTTTTCTTCTTGTCATCCAACTTTTTGATGTGAAATTTACAACCATTGCACCACATGGCCTTGTGGTGTTTCAACTGCAATATACCCAAGATGTAAAAGATGCATTGTCAATTAATTAACATATTTAGACTTAGTAAATATTAAAATAATAGACCAAATACATTAATATAATGGAAAATAAGTAAAAAATCTGGGTGAATATGCTTTCTTGTTTATCATTTAAGTCATATGCTAAATCAATTCCCCTATGTGTAAGTGTTTTGGAAATGTTTCCCATGCAAAAAAGGTGAAACTCCCCTTGGATCAAGACCCTTTTGTTCCAAGACATAGAGAAACAAATGGTTTTCTACATTCCCCCTAGATCCACTCTATATGTCAACAATCAGAATGAAAATACAAGGATAGATGGCTTACCTCTTTTACATTGGTTATCCTCACTACTCTAGCCCTTGATTTTGATGTCCAAGACCTTGGTGCAAGAGAAGTCCTACAAAGTGTTGAAATACTGAGAGGGGGAGGGGTGAATCAGTTTGATCACTTTATACTACTTTTAACCACAATATATATTCTTTCACTTTATCAACAATGTTCAATAGTTTATCATCAATGTATCATCTATTATTGCATTCAATATATTATGAGCATATAATCATAAACAACATGACATCAACGCCATCATGTCAAATAAACAGTACACCAGTATTTACATGGAAATCCAAATGGGAGAAAACCACAAAATGATTTCTTATATATATATCAAGAATTCATTCATAGTCTTAGCACTGAGAGTCACCCTCAAACTGCAAGAGGATAATCCCAATACCCATCAAAATGTAAATGTATTAAAATGGTTTGAGTGGGTGGATCAACAAGACTTTAAAGAAAGGAAAAGACAACAGATATCACTACATATCAATGATGGACCATTGGGCTATGGAGTCATAAACAATCTACTCAATGAAGGCATTTAATCTCCCTATCAGACAAAATATTTGTATAATGATGAAGATAAGAATAAGAGAATAACATAAAGATGAATGTTCGCTAAGAAAATATCCTCTCCGCAAAGAGAATTTAGATGTGTATGAACAATAAACAATGATAAATATGCAATCTTACAACAGATCTTCTACCACATCAGGAATCTATCAATCAAGGGAAAATTTTAATCCTTAAAATCCACAATACGTTCAAACAAGATGAATAATAGAACAGAGAACGTAGAAGAAAAATATGATGAAACAACTCATATGAATCTTCAATAACAATACAATTTACATATACATGCCTCTCTAGATTACAAACTAAAATATACAATCATAAACATTTCTCAAAACTTCCTCCAGTCTTGGTTCGAACCCCTCTCTCTGTTTTTTTAGACATATCATTCATATGATGTATTTATAATCAAAACAATCGACATTTCTTGTTGCTTGGGCACTTCCTTTCCATTGTGGCGTGTCTTCTATTTTTTGTCATGTTCCTTCTATCATAAGGAAACCCTGGTCAGTATGGGCATGTAGGAGAAACTTCCCTTTGTGGTACTTCGGGCTTACAGTTTTCTGTCTCCTCAGATAAACCCCCCATGCTTCCATTTAAGGGGGTAGTTGATTGTTCAACCACAAGTCCTTCTTTCATTAACTGATTTCTCTTTGGGATTAGGATGAGGCCTTATGCTTATCTTGCTGACACACACTACTCTTAGATTGGGCTATGTATACGCACGTGATTGTGGAAGTTTCCAAGGGAAGTTTGGATCCACACCACTCCGACCCCTGCAATCCACCACCAAATGCCACGTACTTCCTTAGCTATATCATGGTTTCGATTGTGGGACCTCTCTAATATTTTAGCGTTCGAGCACTTTCTGTCCTCGAAATGAAGTGTGGCCATCGATCTTGTCGCAATACGTGATCTAGGAACACTCTGATTTTGTTGCCACGTGTTGCTCCTGGATATGAGATCAACGGTCCATAATTACTTTGGGAGTTTAGGATTTAGGAGATTTCTTCTTTTTGCTCGTGCAATCCTCCAAATTTCTGCATTTACAAAGTGTTATATCTATCAACGCATGTTCTCAACCTTCAATGGCTGAGATCTACTTCGAGACTTTGAGACTTTTGGATGGAAATCTCCCGAAGTGAATAGATTCAATTTCCGCATTTTCCTTATTAAAACAACAAACACAATTTTCATCTGATGTAGATGAACAGAGAACAGAAAGAATTGATTCCTCATCCAAGGCATATTCTTCATTATCACAACCTTAATAAGTCAATTATATCTTGAACACAATCTTTATACTCCTCACAACAGCTATGACAAATTAACTCAGAGGAATAAAACTTTTGACAATGAATATTGAAAGCAGCATGAAACTCTTTGAGTGAAGAAATGCTAGAAGGTTCAAGAGAATGATACCAAATACAAACATCTCCTTGAAGAGAGTACATAAAAAAGTTCATATGTATGTCTTCATGTTGGATGTCAAGATGCTCCATCAAAGCATGAAATTCTAGAACATGCTCAACAGGGATGTCATTCTCACCTTCATAAACTCTTGGCAGTAGATTTTTCCATTCATCAATTTGAGGCACAGGATGTGGATAACTAGCTATGGTTGAGAAATAGAGTGGGGAAAACCTCCTAGCTAGGATATATTCCATAGCCATTTAATTTGTCTCAAACCAGTGGATTCACCAATATATTTCCGAACAATGGAGTCGCCATGGTGAAAGATGAGAAGTCAAAACAATGTGTCCAACTTCAGTTCACCATCTAAAACTGGATCTATTCATTGTCTTTATCCTAAGGAAGAAACGACGCCATCCCCACTTCCATCCCCAGAAACGGCGCCATTAATGTTAGCACTAAGAGTCACCCTCAGACTGCAATAGGATAAGCACAATACCCATCAAAATGTAAATGTATTAAAATGGTTTGAGTAGGTGGATCAACAAGACTTTAAAGAAAGGAAAAGACAATAGATATCACTGCATATAAGTGATGGACCATTGGGATATGGATTCATAAAAAATCTTCTCATTGAAGGCATTTAAGCTCCCTATCAGACAAAATATTTGTATAATGATGAAGAGAAGAATAGGAGAATAACATAAAGACGAATGTTCGCTAAGAAAATATCCTCTCTGCAAAGAGAATTTAGATGTGTCTGAATAGTAAACAATGACAAATAGGCAAGCTTACATTAGATACTCTACCGCATCATGAATCTATCAATCAAAGGAAAATTTTAATCCTTAAAATCTGCAATACATTCAAACAAGATGAAGAATAGAAAAAATAACATAGAAGACAAATTTGATGAAACAACTCATATGAATCTTCAATAACAATACAATTTACAGCTACATGTCCCTCCGGCTTACAAACCGAAATATACAATCATAATTTTTTTTTTTAAATTCCTCCGGTCTTGGGCTGAACCCCTCTCTCATTTTTTTTTAGACATATCATTCATTTGATGTATTATAATCAAAATAGTCGACATTTCTTTCTTCTTGGGCATCTCCTTTCCAGTGCCGTGTGTCTTCTCTTGTCTGTCCTATTCTTTCTGTCAAAAGGAAAACCTAGTCAATACGGATGTGTAGGAGAAACTTCCCTCTGTGGTACTTTGGGCTGACAGTTTTATGTCTCCTCGGCTAGACCCCCCATGCTTCCATTTAAGTGGGTATTTGATTTCTCAACCACCATTCCTTCTTTCATTATCTGATTTCTCCTTGGGATCGGGATGAGGCCTTACACCTAGCTTTCCACCACACATTGCTCTCAGATTGGGCCATATATAACCACATGATTGTGGAAGTTTCCAAGGGTGGTTTGGATTCACACCACTCTAACCCCTACAATCCACCACCAACTTCCACGTACCTCCTTAGCTATACCGTGGTTTCGATTGTGGGACCACTCTAAGATTTTAGCATTCAATCAATTTTTGTCCCCGTAGTGAAGTGTGGTCATCGATCTTTTCACAATTCATGATCTGGGAATGCCCTTATTTTGTTGCCACACACTACTCCTAGATTTGATATCAACAGTCTACAATTACTTTGATATTTCGGTTTGGTATCTTTCTTCTGCTTTCTCGTGAAATCCTCCTAAGTGTCGCATTTCTGAAGTGTTATATCTATCGACGCATGTCCTCAGCCTTCAATGGCTTAGATCTACTTCGGGACTTCAAGTCTTTTGGATGGAAATCTCTCGAAGTGACTTTCTCCTGGTTGACGTGGCAACCTCTCGTTACTTCGACGTTGTTCGTGCTCTTTTCGTCAATGTGTGAGCAAAAAGTGAGCACTTACATGCCTAGTTGGGCTCTTCTAGTCATGACAGCTTTAATGCAAAAGGTTAGAAAGAAAATAGTAAAGGTATGAACAAGAATTAAACAAGAATTAAATAACAACATGAGCATAAAAACAAAAACTAAATACAAGTAACAATGGAACAAGTT
>JZKD02S1269818.1:68797-90189 GCA_000966675.3 Picea glauca
AGACATAGAGAAACAAATGGTTTTCTACATTCCCCCTAGATCCACTCTATATGTCAACAATCAGAATGAAAATACAAGGATAGATGGCTTACCTCTTTTACATTGGTTATCCTCATTGCTCTAGCCCTTGATTTTGATGTCCAAGACCTTGGTGCAAGAGAAGTCCTACAAAGTGTTGAAATACTGAGAGGGGGAGGGGTGAATTAGTTTGATCACTTTATACTACTTTTAACCACAATATATATTCTTTCACTTTATTATCAACAATATTCAACAGTTTATCATCAATGTATCATCTATTATTGCATTCAATATATTATGAGCATATAATCATAAGCAACATCACATCAACACCATCATGTCAAATAAACAGTACACCGGTATTTACATGGAAATCCAAATGGGAGAAAACCACAAAATGATTTCTTATATATATATATATATATATATATATATATATATATCAAGAATTCATTCATAGTCTTAGCACTGAGAGTCACCCTCGGACTGCAAGAGGATAATCCCAATACCCATCAAAATGTAAATGTATTAAAATGGTTTGAGTAGGTGGATCAACAAGACTTTAAAGTAAGGAAAAGACAACAGATATCACTGCATATCAGTGATGGACCATTGGGCTATGGAGCCATAAAAAATCTGCTCAATGAAGGCATTTAATCTCCCTATCAGACAAAATACTTGTATAATGATGAAGATAAGAATAAGAGAATAACATAAAGATGAATGTTCGCTAAGAAAATATCCTCTCCGCAAAGAGAATTTAGATGTGTATGAACAGTAAACAATGATAAATATGCAATCTTACAACAGATCTTCTACCACATCAGGAATCTATCAATCAAGGGAAAATTTTAATCTTTAAAATCCGCAATACGTTCAAACAAGATGAAGAATAGAACAGAGAACATAGAAGAAAAATTTGATGAAACAACTCATATGAATCTTCAATAACAATACAATTTACATATACATGTCTCTCTATCTTACAAACTGAAATATACAATCATAAACATTTCTCAAAACTTCCTCCAGTCTTGGGTCGAACCCCTCTCTCCATTTTTTTAGACATATCATTCATATGATGTATTTATAATCAAAACAATCGAAATTTGTTTCTTCTTGGGCACTTCCTTTCCATTGTTGTGTGTCTTCTATTTTTTGTCATGTTCCTTCTGTCATAAGGAAACCCTAGTTAGTATGGGCATGTAGGAGAAACTTCCCTTTGTGGTACTTCGGCTGACAGTTTTCTGTCTCCTCGGACAGACCCCCCATGCTTCCATTTAAGGGGGTAGTTGATTGTTCAACCACAAGTCCCTCTTTCATTAATTGATTTATCTTTGGGATTAGGATGAGGCCTTATGCTTAGCTTGTTGACACACACTGCTCTCAGATTGGGATATGTATACGCACGTGATTGTGGAAGTTTCCAAGGGCGGTTTGGATCCACACCGCTCCGACCCCCGCAATCCACCACCAAATGCCACGTACTTCCTTAGCTATATCGTGGTTTCGATTGTGGGACCGCTCTAATATTTTAGCGTTCGATCACTTTCTGTCCCCGCAATGAAGTGTGGCCATCGATCTTGTCGCAATATGCGATCTAGGAACACTCTGATTTTGTTGCCACGCATTGCTCCTGGATATGAGATCAACGGTCCATAATTACTTCGGGAGTTCAAGATTTAGGATATTTATTCTTCTTTCTCATGCAATCCTCTGAATTTCTTCATTTCCAAAGTGTTATATCTATCAACACATTTTCTCAGCCTTCAATGGCTGAGATCTACTTCGAGACTTTTGGATGGAAATCTCCCGAAGGGAATAGACTTAATTTACACATTTTCCTTATTAAAACAACAAACACAGTTTTCATCTGATGTAGATGAACAGAGAACAGAATGAGTTGATTCCTCATCCAAGGCATATTCTTCATTATCACAGCCTTAATAATAATCAATTATATCTTGAACACAATCTTTATACTCCTCACAACAACTATGACAAATTAACTCATAGGAATAAAACTTTTGACAATGAATATTGAAAGCAGCATGAAACTCTTTGTGTGAAGAAATGCTAGAAGTTTCAAGAGAATGATACCAAATATGAACATCTCTTTGAAGAGAGTACATAAAAAAGTTCATATGTATGTCTTCATGTTGGATGTCAAGATTCTCCATCAAAGCATGAAATTCTAGAACATGCTCAATAGGGATGTCATTCTCACCTTCATAAACTCTTGGCAGTAGATTTTTCCATTCATCAATTTGAGGCACAAGATGTGGATAACTAGCTATGGTTGAGAAATAGAGTGGGGAAAACCTCCTAGCCAGGATATATTCCATAGCCATTTAATTTGTCTCAAACCAGTGGAGTCGCCAATATATTTATGAACAATGGAGTCGCCATGGTGAAAGATGAGAAGTCAAAACAATGTGTCCAACTTTAGTTCACCATCTAAAACTGGATCTATTCATTGTCTTTCTCCCAGGGAAGATATCTTCACTTCCATCCTCGGAAACGACGCCATTAATGTTAGCACTGAGAGTCACCCTCAGACCGCAATAGGATAAGCACAATACCCATCAAAATGTAAATGTATTAAAATGGTTTGAGTAGGTGGATCAACAAGACTTTAAAGAAAGGAAAAGACAACAGATATCACTGCATATAAGTGATGGACCATTGGGATATGGATTCATAAACAATATTCTCATTGAAGCCATTTAAGCTCCCTATCAGACAAAATATTTGTATAATGATGAAGAGAAGAATAGGAGAATAACATAAAGACGAATGTTCGCTAAGAAAATATCCTCTCTGCAAAGAGAATTTAGATGTGTCTGAACAATAAACAATGATAAATAGGCAAGCTTACATTAGATACTCTACCGCATCATGAATCTATCAATCAAAGGAAAGTTTTAATCCTTAAAATCTGCAATACGTTCAAACAAGATGAAGAATAGAAAAAATAACATAGAAGACAAATCTGATGAAACAACTCATATGAATCTTCAATAACAATGCAATTTATAGCTACATGTCCCTCCGGATTACAAACTGAAATATACAATCATAATTTGTTTTTAAAAATTCCTTCGGTCTTGGCCCGAACCCCTCTCTCATTTTTTTTTAGACGTATCATTCATTTGATGTATTATAATCAAAATAGTCGACATTTCTTGCTTCTTGGGCATCTCCTTTCCAGTGTTGTGTGTCTTCTCTTGTCTGTCCTATTCTTTCTATCAGAAGGAAACCCTAGTCAATATGGGTGTGTAGGAGAAACTTCCCTCTATGGTACTTTGGGCTGACAGTTTTATGTCTCCTCGGCTAGACCCCCCATACTTCCATTTAAGTGGGTATTCGATTTCTCAACCACCATTCCTTCTTTCATTCTCTGATTTCTCCTTGGGATCGGGACAAGGCCTTATGCCTAGCTTGTCACCACACACTGCTCTCATATTGGGCCATATATAATCACATGATTGTGGAAGTTTCCAAGGGTGGTTTGGATCCACACCACTCTGACCCCCACAATCCACCACCAACTACCACGTACCTACTTAGCTATACTGTGGTTTTGATTGTGGGACCACTCTAAGATTTTAGCATTCAATCAATTTCTATCCCTGGAGTGAAGTGTAGTCATCAATCTTTTCACAATCCGCGATCTGGGAACACCCTTCTTTTGTTACCACGCATTGCTCCTGGATTTTATATCAACGGTCTACAATTACTTCGAGAGTTCGGTTCGGGATATTTGTTCTTCTTTCTCGTGAAATCCTCCTAAGTGTCGCATTTCCAAAGTGTTAGATCTATCGACGCATGTCCTCAGCCTTCAATGGCTCATATCTACTTCGGGACTTCAAGTCTTTTGGATGGAAATCTCTCGAAGTGACTTTCTCCCGGTTGACATGGCAACCTCTCGTTACTTCGACTCTTCGGGCTTCGAGATCTTTTGAACATGGGCATGAATATATTCTGAAGTGACTTTCTCCCAGTTGACGTGGAAGTCTCTCGTCACTTCGACGCTTCGGGCTTTGGGAGATTTTGAACACTAGCATGAATATCTCCTGAAGTGACTTTCTCTCGGTTGATGTGGCAGTCTCTCGTCACTTCGATACATTGACACTTTGGGGATTTTGTATAGTCATTAATCCTTGTGTGAATTTTAAACTATGACTACCCAAGAGCCATTGATCCGAACTGTACATGGGATCTCCGTCATTGAAAATCGAGCCTATCTGCTTTCTTGTATTTAAATCTCGAAATGGATTTCTCTGAAAGTTGTATTTCTCTCATGGATTTTCCCTGTGCAAACAAAGATCTTGGTTGGCCTGCAAAAACTACATATGACCCATGACAGCTTCATGTGATAACACATAGGAAGCACCAAATTCCAAATTCTTGAGATGCAATTGGAAGGAGGCTACAAATCCTTATTTATATGCTCCAATCTGAAGGAAGATACAACTCCCTGAATTCTCTGGCTCCAACCAGGAGGGAACAACCACCTGATTCTCAAGCTCCAACCTGAAGGAAGCTCCAACTCCTTGATTCTCTGGCTCCAACCTTAAGGAGGCTACAACCCCCTTTCCTTGCCATGTCCTTCCACCCTGAAGTATAAGTGTAGAACAATTGTCACTACCATAATCACTTGTATATTTTAACCTTGTACAATATTTACTGCAAACAGATTTTTCATAAAAGAATAGAAAAGATACAATGGAAAATACAAACATTACATAGAGATTTTTCCCCTGGAAACCAAAAATGGGAAAACCAACATATTCTATATTCATTCATAGTGATACATTGTTTACAATACAATATAGTAACCAACAACATACAAAACCCTAACCCAATGAACTGGATTAGTCAACAACCCTAATTCCTTAACCGGAAATAGAAAACTATCATCAAAAAACCATGTGCCAAAAAATTGCCCAATAATGGACATGAAAATCAAGGCAACACAAAAAATGAGGCAAAAAATGCGACGCATTTCCTGAGGAAAAAAAAATTCTCGGGGGCATTGCCCCCAACCCCCCCCCCCCCCTCAAAATCCCCTACACAATGCAAACTCTCCTGCTCGTGCCAAGAATATAAAACATACTCAACATTCTTCCACTTATTTTTTTCTTTTCATAAAGGGGGTTACAGGGTTACATAGTCAACAATCCAGGGAAACAATGCCCATAGATCCTCTACACCCAGAGAATATCTCAATGCTCATGGATTTTGTTAATGATTCTGCAACATTCTTCAAAGTGTCCACCTTCATCAAAAATACTTTATTTTCTTCAACCATGTCTCTCACAAAGTGATATTGAATATCAATATGCTTTGTCTTTGAATGATAAGCCAGGTTCTTTGCTAGAAAAATTGCACTCTGACTATCACAATCTATCCTTACATCTTTCTTTACCAACCCAATACATGAACACAATATTTGTAACTATACCGATTCCTTACTTGCATGAGTGGCTGCCATGTATTCATCTTCTGTAGTTGAAAGTGCCACTACAACCTGTATTTTTCTCATCCACCGTATTTCTCCTCCAAACAAGTTAAACACATACCCACTTGTAGATATCCTACGATCTATATCTCCAGCCTAGTCTTCATCCAAAAATCCATGTATATCCACCACTCTGTCCAATCCTGGTCTTCCTTGGTAGCACAATCCATAGCTAGTAGTGCAAGACAAAAACCTGAAAATGCTTTTTACTGTTGTCCAATGCTCCTTCCCTGGTTTTGACATATACTTGCTCAAAACTCCCACTGCATGTGCAATTTCCAGTCTAGTATAGACCATTGCATACATCAAACTACCAACTGCACTTACATATGGAACACGAGAAATTTACTCCTCTTCTTGTGTCTTGGGACACTGATCCACAAATAAATTTACACCAACAGGAATAGGAACCTTGACCAATTTACATTCCTGCATATTACACCTATGTAATATTGTCTCGACATATTTTCTCTAATTTAACCAGAGTTTCCTCTTTTTCCTATCTATTTTAATTTCCATGCCTAAAATGAAATTTGAAGCACCGAGATCCTTCATGTAAAATTTAGAGGACAATCGAGTTTTCACATCCTAGATAATTTCCTTGTTGTTTCCTATCAACAACATGTCATTGTTACCCATAATTTTGGTCATCATGACGATGTATTGATGATGGTGTACTCATGCTCTTCATAAGAACTTTCTCTTGAGAAAAGTTACTTTCTTCTCTTTCCAGAAATCTCATTTTTGAAGAAGGTTCGCAGGCTGCTAGTATATTTTCCTGTGAGAATGCCTGATTCTCGCAGGCTGCCTTAAGCTAGGGTGCGAGAAGTTCACACTGTGTTGAACTAATAGGGTGTGAACTCTTCATAAAGAAAGGAAAAAGATGAATTCTCGATTCTTATAGAAGGGAATCTTCTAGAAGGATGACTTGGCATTCGAATGGTTATCCTAGTATTGGATTCTCTGATATTTTGGGATCACTCTTATCCAAGTAACTAATTCATTCTCTCCTATATATTGAGGGAATTCTCATGGAAAAGGTTAAGCAAGGTTAAGAAATATTCATTGGAGAATTGGTGAAAGAATTGTTTGAAGGACTCAATATTGAACAGAAGCTTGAAGACTCTAGTAGGTCTATCACAAGGATTTGATATTCTTCATGCAAGGATTGAGCAAGTGTGTGTGTCAGAGCCAAGGGCCATCGAAAGGAAGTTTGCGACATCAAGGCTCAGGTTGTAATCTTTACTTTCCATTAATATGATACAATAGCATGTCCGTTTCCCATAAAGCTAATTCCACTTTATTGTATAATTCCTTGATCATATACATAGATTGATTGTTGAATAGATTGTGCTCTCTTCACTTTGGTTGGTTTGTGTTGTCTTGGTCTTGGCTGCACAAGAGCATTGGAGCGAAGCGGGAGAAACAAAGACCATAGGAAGCGATAATAAGGTGAGTTATTTGTTCTTGCCTCCTAGTTAATTCAATGGTCAAAATATAGGGAAAGAGTCATGTTTTGTATTGCTTTGTTCTAGATCCAGGTGGATCTAGGGAGATTGGTTAGTGTCCGCACCTACGGATTTATCCAATAACAAAATTGGCGACTCCACTAGGGAGAATTCCCATTTTCTTTGTGGCTTTTGATATTTTTCTATGGCCATTTGCTCCGGTTTCACTTTTCTCCTATCCTATCAATCTCTGAGTCTTCATGATATCCTGATAGACCCTCTGGGTCTAGAGGCCTTTTTCAATTTTGCTTCATTTTTCAAATTTTTGATTATGTTCAGGCATTCTCGCACTGTACTTCATTGCAACCTACGAGAATTGGTAGGGTTCGCACTCTGCCTTTAGGTTTCAGTGTGAGGTTCTCTCACCCTACTCAAGGGTCACCTGCGAGAATTAGTGATTCTCATACTATGTAATATTGCCTGCCTACGAACTCAATTTTTCATAAGTTTGAATATGAGTTTTGGTATTTTCAACTGCCCAGATCAGTTTGATTGCCTCTTTTGAGTTTCTTGGACCATCGATTGATGTATTTCTTGTCTTCATTTGCGTGCATGAACAGTCTTAGGATTCCAAGGCTTTTCTTGTCATTTGTGTCTTGAATTTCATTTCTTGACTTTTCTTGGCAAAACCATTCTCTCTGACTTCAAAATCTGAGTGTGTTTGTTTAGTTAAGAACCAGTGATTGGTTGAAAGTTGAGTGCTTGGTTTTTTCTCATTTGCTTATTGGTTTGAAAGATCATTTTCTTTTTCATTTGAAAAGACTTAATTGCTTTGCTCTTTATTTTTGTTTTCATTGAAAGAGTGGATTGGGTGTTTATCATTGCTTGTTCATTTGGTTTTGATTTTCTGTACTCTCGCTGTCATAGTGTGGGTCCTTTTTGAAAAGTGAACAAAATGTTTTTCTTTCAAAAATTCTTTTCGTTTTCGAAAACTTTGAAAATCAAATTATTGAGATTGTTGAAGTATTGAAAAAGGAACAATAGAGAATTGCCATTTGATAAGTGATTGTTTGCATTTGCATTTTAAGGGAAATTTTGCATTGTAGTTCAAGGTTGATTTGGAAAAATTTCTCTCTCTCCCATACATAGGATTCATTGAACGAAAAGTGATACATTTCATTCTCATCCTTGCATTATTGGGTCAGAGTCATACAACATAAGTTTCACTTCCGTTTCCTTTGAGTAAACAACAACTCTTAATAACACTACGTAATCATAAAATTTATCTAGTAACTTTTTTCTAGGGCTCTATTACACCAACATTTAGATAGTCTAGCGCTTTGGAGTAGGAAGAGAGATACACTCTCCAAAAGCACAAAACACACAATAGCATCTTGTGTTAGGTTGTGTTAAATTCCATTTGCAACATCTTGTCCTGGGAAGCCCTTCTCACACAAGGGTCAAACACTAGGTCACATTGATATTGGTAGAGTTACTCACCCTTCTTTGTTGATATCAGTGTAGAGATTGCACGTATTATGGGGATCACTCAGAGGTATACCCACAATGATGCGTGGAATCCTTTTGAGTTGATTGCGGGCTAGATACCATGCCCTTGCATGTGGATCGGACTGTCGATTTTTCTCCCAAGCTTTATTGTTGTTGGTGGTGAGCTTAGTGGCCTATATTTCTAGGTTCTTACCTGAGGTGACTGTGGAGGGGAAAGTCTTCACGGTACCTAGAATTGACGTTGACCAAACTCACTCGGGCTCCTTGGAGGGTATACCCACAATTATGTGTGGGAGCTTTCACCAGGGTGTAAGTCCGTTAAGCAGGTCATCAGCGTAAATTTTCCACCCTAGCCCAGTCCCTTGTCATCTCGTTGTTGCGACGTTGGATTTCATCACCAACTAGTGTCTTCAAAATTAGAAGGTCTTGTTTGCTTGGTGTTTCTTTCTAGATTTTATTTACTAGTGCGTGTTGTTTGTTTCTCGAAGACTGACTATAGGATTTTCTTCGCAAAGTTTGTCACTCATTTACAATAGCTCCTCCACGTCGTTCACATAGAATGCAGGGTTTATCTCCAGAGCATTTGGAAGGTTCACAACCCTTGCCCACAAGTACACCTGGAGGCTCTCCTCGGTAGAGCGAAGTCCCAGTCGTCACCACACCACAAGTGGAACGCACTGACTCTCTAGAAAATTTTTGAATTACAAATACTCAAGAGGACTTTAGACTTCACCCCGATTCTGAGAGACGTTATATGTGAGCAGACTCTTCCAGAGACTTAATTGTTGTGTATTCCGGATCTCCAACTGGACCCTTTCCTGGTGTAGAAGGCCAAGATCCTTTTTGGTCTACAGGTGGTTTCCGATGAGACCTTTTTGGTCCAAGTTCCCCTGTAATTTTTGAGATTACTCCACCTGTGATTTCTGAAATCTCTAATCTAGGGACAGTACCATTGACTACCGCTTATCACTTTACTGTCCCTGCCGAAATGGCCCATCTTGCAACTACTACGAGTGTTCCAACCGGGTTTCCTGTGGTTAGTCTTGCTCCCATCAACACACCACAAATGCCCAATGTCAATCCGACACTACCACCTTGATACCGTGCATTGAATGCTACCATTCCTACTCCTGCACAAACTCCATCCAGCTCTCCTAGTGGTCCTTCTTCTTCTGGGCACTTTCTTCCCGGTTTTGTTCCAACACTCCCTCAATTTCTTTTTAGAGGACCTTCTTCGTCTTCTATTGGAAATCCTAATCCTAGTGGCACTATTCCGTCATTCACTCCAACTTATCAGCCTCCGGTTGGTGGAAAAACTCAGCAAGGTAGTATAACTCAACCCCCTCTTAGTTGGAAAATGTTGATTGGAACATTACCCTCCATTGGCGCACCACCTTCAATGGGAGGAGAAACTCCACCTTATGGGTAGAACATACCTCCATCTTTGGCCCAGTATTGGAATCAGTTGATACAAAATTCTTCTCAATCGACTGGGGGGCAACAGTTTCCAACTATGTCCGTAATAACCCCTAGCGTGGGCCAACCATATCCCAGTTAATTTAATCCCATTTGGGGGTCGAATGCTCAAAATCAAGCCTATGTTCCAGGGTATAATCCGATGAGCTACTATCATGTCCAACCACCACCGAATATGCCTGGATCTTCACATTATATGCAGACTGCTTATGGTCCTACTGGTTTGCCGACAAGGTTTCCTCCCCAGAGCCACCAGTACCCGCAGATGAATCGACAGTTACCTTTTCTTGCCACTTTGGATCTTCCGGATTTGTCTAGGATTTTAAATGATCCTATTCGTCACTCTCCCCAATGGCCTGTTATCCCAGCCAAGCTTCCCTCAGACATTCCTAAATTCGACGGCAAAGTGGGAGAGGACTCAAACAATCACGTTATGAATTTTCACCTATGGTGTTCATCCAACTCATTGATGGATGACTCTATTCTTTTACGTCTTTTTCAATGAACCCTTACCGGTTCTGCTGTGAAGTGGTATATTGAATTGCCACAAGGTTTCTTCTCTGATTTCAACACTCTCGCTATGGATTTCCTTGCACATTACCAGTTACCGATCCATTATGATATGGGAACCGAGATTTTGAATTCCTTCAAACAGACTAAAGGCACTCATATATCTGATCACATCCATGAGTGGTGAAGGAGACGATGTCTCATTAAACTTGAGCTCCCTGATCAGTTACTAGCAGAATGGTTTACAAAATCATTTGTGAATGAAATCGGTAAAGACATTGCCATGGGTGGCGTTGTCACAGAAGAGCAGGCTATAAGTCGTGCTCAATATCTTGACCTCATTTATTCACAAATGGGAACACTTTATGATTTACTACCTGAGTTACCTCATCCTAATGCTTCCAACACTTCAACTACTCCAGTTGCCTTGCATGCAGCTGACGGTGTGATTGGTACTGCCCAAGCTAAATCACATTCAGTTTCAAGCACAAACCCTAAATCTGCTTCTTCTAATGTTCAAAATGCTCCGTCTCCTGCCACTCCCATTGGCAAAACTTTTGAGGTAAATGTTGTCCAATCTACCCCAGCCAGTAAAAACAAATCTAAAAAGGGGAGAGGCAAGAATAAGGAGGGCAACAATAATACTCAAGAAGAGCAACCTAAAACTGCTCCTGTTGATGACCGGGATAAGCGCAAACCCCGATACCCTTGCCTTATCTGTGGTGATGATCATTACACAAAGGATTGTCCATGACATGTCGAGGTCACTAAGTTCCTTCAGGGAACCCTGAAACCACCTGCACCGGCTGTCTTGTCCCAACCCTTCCCGTCTCAACAACAAGATCAGTTGGTCATCCATGACCAACCCTCATCTTCTACCACATCATATGTTTTGATGTGTACTGGTGATTCTAAGCAAAACAATGTCGCACTCATGACTCGAGCCAAATATTATTCTCCATCTAAGGAGAAGGTTGACGATTTACCTCCTACTTTGGTACAACCCTCTCCAACAACTCCACCTACCAACGGGCCTCTTCATCTCGAACGATCGAGCCTCAACACAGTTCTATGACCCCCCCCTAAGGGTGTCATTCAAAAATCGGCTTTCAATCCTCATGCTCGTGTGGCCCAGAACTACAACATTGTTGAAGATCTGGCCCAAGCACCTTTTGCGATGTCAGCCCTTGAAGTCCTTCAAACTTGTCTTGCACAATGAAAGGCACTGTTGAAATCTATCGGTTGAATTGACCCAACGGATACGAATTTAATAGTATGATCACATTCCAAGGTTACCCCCTCAACTTTCTTTCCAGATACAAGTTGTTGTCTCTGATAAGAACATTTGCCAGACAGTTATTGACGAGGGTGCCTCGATGTGTGTCATGTTTTTTGCTTGCTGGAAAGCCATTGGCTCTCCTTCCTTGAATGAATCACAAAATACTCTTAAAGCCTTCAATGGCTCTAGTTTTAAGCCCTACGGTGTTCTTCCTTCATTTCCCATCATGTTAGAAGGTAAGATGGTTCAAGTTGAAGTGAAAGTCTTTGATGCTCCACTTGATTATAATCTTTTGCTTGGCCGCATCTAGATCGATTCCATGCGTGTCGTTGTGTCGACACTTTTTCATGTAGTACGTTTCCCTCATCAAGGAAAGTTTGTTACCATCGACCATCTCACCTTCTTCAATTCCGATACTCGTACTGGCAACGTACCGTTTATTGCTAAAACCCCGCTGGGTTATGAGAATGTCGGTGTTGGCCTTTTAAAGGACTCCTCGTTAATGGGTACTTTCTCCATTCCATCGCCCAATGTTCCACGCTCGTTTGTTTCTTCTATCAATACGATCCCCACCATGCCTCACAAACTTCCTGCGTCTCATGACCCTTGGATTGTCCCTGACCCTGGAGATCATTTTCGTTTTATTTGTCCTTGGGGTACTTTTGCCTATCAGAAACTCCCTTTCAGTTCTAAGAATGCAGGCACAACTTTTCAACATGCTATGTCTTATGATTTTCATGTTATCAAGCAGATCATTCAACCATATTTGGACGATTTACCCACTCATTCTATGCACAGAGTCGATCACCCATCCCACCTCCGGGCCATTTTCATTCATTGTCGGTTTTACTGGATCCATTTAAATCCTCATAAATGCATTTTCTGTGTAGAATTCGACTGTCTTCTAGGTTTTATCGTTTCACGTCATGGGATCAGGGTGGATCCTTTGAAGGTTGAGGTGATCCTTAATCTCCCTCCTCCTTCTACACTTCACCAGTTGCAAAGTTTGCAAGGGAAAGCAAGCTTTCTTCGTTGTTTGATTCATAATTACATCGAGATCACTCGTGGTTTTACGTGGCTATTAAAGAAGGATTCAGAGTTTGTTTGGGATACCATTGCCAACAATGATTTTGAAGCTTTGAAGTTGTCCCTAACGCGAGCTCCGCTTCTCTTTCCTCCTGATTACAGTTGCGATTATTTCCTTTATCTTGCTGCCTCAGAGTACACTATTGGCATGGTGCTCATCCAAGAGGATGATGCCCACGATGAACATGCTATTTACTACTTGAGTTGCACTCTCACACTGACTAAAATCAAGTATCAACATGTCGAAAAACTAGCCTTGGCTGCCGTTCAAGCCGTCCAATGCTTTCGACACTATATCCTCTCACGCAAGACGAAGGTGATTTCTCATTGCAACCCTATGCAACACATTTTGACACGTCAATTGCTAGGGGGGAAATACTCCAAATGGATTGTGATACTCCAAGAGTTTGACTTGGAATTCGATCGCACCAAGTCTAAGAAGTCTTTAGTTTTTTCTGAGTTGATATGCGATTTTCCTCATTTTGCAACGGAAAATGTAGCAGTTGATTCATTACCCAATGAATCTCTTTTCCTTATTAGCACTAATGATCTTTGGTATGGGGATATCATTATATATCTCCAAACCCAGACTTTCTGGCTTACTTTGTCTAGTACTGAACGACGTCGCATCCGCTATCAAGCTCGTCAATACATTATCCTCGGGGATACTCTTTACCGTCGGGGGATTGACTCTGTTTTTCGACATTGTCTAACGTTCTACGAAGCCGAGAAAGATCTGAATGTCTGCCATTCCGGAGCATGTGGTGGTCATATGTCTGGGTATGCTATTTCCCAGAAGATATTACATGTAGGGTATTTTTGGCCTTCTTTGTTTAATGACTGCATTATTGTCGTTCAGAAATGCCATGCCTACCAGACCTACAACCAAAAAATCCGGTCACATCCTGCTCCTCTTGATCCTGTGGTCTCAGTTGGTCCCTTTGCAAAATGGGGCATCAATTTCATGACATGTCACCCTCAGTGGGCTGGGGGGCATGGTTACATCATTGTAGCCATTGATTACTTTACGAAATGGGCCAAGGCGATGCCGACATTTGACAACACTGGAAAGACCACAACCTTGTTTCTTTTTAATCAAGTCATAGCTCGTTTTGGTGTTCCCCAAGCTATCGTCACTGATCACGGTAGCCACTTTAGGAATTTTATGATGTATGAACTTACGGAAAAGTTGGGTCTTCACCATGATAACTCAACGCCCTATTATCCACAAGAAAACGACCAGGTCGAAGCGATCAACAAAGTTCTCATAACTATGCTTCGACGGATGATAGGGATTCATAAAACAAGTTGGCACACAATGTTGTTTTCGACATTGTGGGAGTACCGGACGTCTGTCAAGTCCGCTACTGGGTTTACGCCTTTTCAGTTAGTCTATGGTGTGGAAGCCATTCTCCCTATAGAATGCGAGATACCCTCTCTGAAGCTAGTTGTTGAACTCCTACCCAACACTTCTGCTGAAGAAGAACGTCTATTGTATCTAATGCGATTAGATGAAACTCGACGTGATGCCACCCTAGTAATAGAAGCCCAGAAAAAGCGTGTCAAGGCCCAATATGACAAGCATGTCAAACCTCACATTTTCTCCGAAGGTGATCTTGTTCTTCTCTATGAATAGGATTGAGATTTGTTTGGAGCTGGAAAATTTGAACCCATGTGGCAAGGTCCTTATATCGTTCGTCAAGTTTTGGAAAAAGGAGCATATGAGTTGGTAGATTATGATGGTATCCCATTGAGTGAACCTAGGAATGGGTTGTACTTGAAGAATTACTATGCATAAAACAAACACTTGTGCACTAGTACTTGTATTTTAATGTATCATACTTCTTGTGTGTTACTATAGTTTGCTTTGGTCGTTATCTGGTCTCTGCCCTTATGTGACATTGTGTTTGATTGCCAGATGTCAGAGTCTTCACTACCCTATATTGGCTTTGCTGATGGCGCTAGCCGTAGTACTCAGAACCTTGCTTCTGCTGTGTGGGCAATTTACCCCCCTACAAATGAACTTGTCTCTTTACGAGGTGTGTGTCTTGGCCGTGCGACCAACAACATTGCAGAGTATAGCACCATTATTGAATTATTGGTTGATGCTATCTCGCTCGAAATTCATCATTTGGTTGTGAGACTTAATTTGCAGTTGATAGTACTAAAGTTAAGTAATATCTACTCTATTCGAAGTCCTACTTTGTTACGTGTGTATTTGCGAATTCGCCTCTTGGAACGTTATTTTGATCACATTGAATATCAACATATTCCTAGATGTCTAAATACATTAACAGATGCATTGGCTAATTATGTATTGGACAAACATTTGAATCATTTATAAGTCAAACATATAAATATTTACATAATATAAAGTAAACCGGTAGAAGCCGTCTGTATATATAATGATCAAAAGAGTTTTTTACAAAAAGTTTGTCTAAAGACCAAAATGTCAAAATTTGAAGCTCATAGCTTCTACAAAGTGACGTCATGGATGACATTCACGGTAACACACGACTTCCCTAGCAACCCTATGGAGCAGTCGACTCATAGATGTTGATACCCCTACAGTATGACGCCGATCATGTGGTGGAACCTCTTCCAAAGTCATGTCTGGAATGTCTGCAGTTAGGCCCTCTAGATTCTGTTCCACCACTTGATAATCCTCAGCATCCTGTGGTGTTGCCACCACCTCTCCTCGCTGCTGGATGGGAGAAGTTCCAGGAGGTATGTAAGGTCCAACATCTGTGTTATCAACCAACGATTTTGTATTAGTCTTTGGACGAACGTATAAAACAAAAACATTTGAATATGATCAAAATTCACAAAAACATTTGAAAAGAAAAATGTGTGTACTTCTTACCAAGGTCCCCCCTGTAGTGTCCCCACGGCCGAGCCACGTTGAAAATCATGATATATGAAATGAATTGTAAACATGTTCTATAGGCTGGTGAGCCAAGTTTTGTATAAGCCGGTAGGCTTATGTGTTTGTTAGGCCAGGAAACCTAAGTGTTTGAAGGCCAGGAGCCTGTTGTGGTACTTGTATGTATGCAGAACAATTAATAAAATATAAACACTGCCAGGTGCAGACCGACCATGATGAATGAGTAAAGGGGGACTAAGAATCCACAGAGTGGGAAAGGAATTAAGGGCTAGAAGGTGGGAAAGGGGCTAATTATTGAGCCTAGGGGGCTTAAGCCTGAGGATAATATTTTATTATTATTTCAAACGATTTGTGCATTTTATGTCTTTATCCTAAGTCCTTTTGGAAGGACACATGAATTCGAAAATGGTGGGAGGAACGTGTGCTAGTGGAACACATGCAGTTCCAAGGGTGACAAGTGTCCACCCTAACGCATGCAAATAAAACAGATGAGGTAAGCCATGGGGGGTCTATCTCATTGATTCGACTCGACTACCCTGAGGGGGATCAGTGCAAGCCAGTATGTAGGAGTTCCTGGTGTAATTCTGATATGGGGAAAAGAAAGCCTGTGTTTGTTCTGAATAATCTGTGTACACCCCTGTTCGGAGCCGTGGAGTCTGTGTTTGTCTTTGAGAAAACCCGTGTGCGCATTCCCTGAACGGGAAGCCTATGCTGAATTTGAGTGGAAGAATCTTTGTTATTCAGGGAAGCTGAGCTAGCCTGTGCGTGGAGTCCCTGTTCTGAAATCAGGACCGTGAGATCATCCTATGACTACTGAACCAGTTTGGGGAAGCCTATGTCTGTTTTCCCCGTGGGTTGTTGTGACCACGCAGTACTGGACTGTGTGAGGCTTGTTGGCCTGTGCGTGACTCCCTCTAGGTGAGAGAGTACGCAGAGGAAGGAGAGAGCTCCTTGAAGGAACCCTATAGCTGCCATAGAGCCCAGATACTTCTGGTCTGGTCTGTTCCTGCAACCCAAGGTAAGGGAGATTGACAGCCAAATGACTGTCCAAGTGACAGAGAAGGTGCATTCTCCTAGGGTGGAATAGGCATGTGGGGAATGAGGGTCTGTGGGAAGTGAGCATGGGAGATTCCTAGGAGAGAATTCCTTCCTTGTGATTGTGTGTGATGTTTTCCCTGTAACCTCATCCTGAGCCTAGATTCCTTGCCTTAGGGTGGAGCTTAGTCCCAACTCGGGGGTGACCCACTGTTGAGATGATGAGCAGTGTGGTCTAAGGCTGGGAGGTTCATGGAAGGCCTACATTTGGTTGGTGGATTTCACCACTATCACAAGATAAGTATCTAACTATGTTCTTATCACCTTTTGGCATGACTGTGCTATATATATCATGTATCATGTTTTCCGCTATGTATATGAATTAATATGAAAAGCTAATTTCTTGCTGATTATGACAGTAATTCATATGAATACTCTGCGTTGAATGTGTTTAATTTTTAAATGCATGTGGAGTATATACTGGACTGTATGTGTTATGTAAATCCAACATAAGTGTGTACAAAATGTTACAAAGTGCGTTAAAAACCTTGGTAAGCAAAAAGGTACACTACAAATTGGTATCAGAGCACGAGTAAGCCCAGAGTTCTGAAATGGGTGTGCTACAAATTGGTATTAGAGCCAATGTTTCGACACTGAGCTTAGATGGGCCAGTGGAGCAGTCTTTGGACCAAGAATGCGAGGGGAAATTGTGTCTGGAAGGCCAATTTCGGACCCTGGTTTGCTCCAAAGTGTCAAGGAGTTGCTAGACGAGTTTTTAAGCTCAAGAGGTGTAGCGGTGTTATGAGACTGCAGCCAGTGTGGCATAAGTCCACAGGGAGAGAGGAATCCACACCAGAAGTGTGTGGGAGCATAGGAGAGAGTCTGCGAGTAGAGAGTAGAGGAGATATGGAGATGAGACTCTGTTAAATTCTGAGCTCAGGAACACCTTTGTAAAGAGGCATTTTATTAATACAAACAGAAGCAGTTTTACCTGCATGTATTTCTGTGTTGAATGAATGTCTTGGTGTGTTCTATTTTATGCTGTGAATTTATGCTATAGATGTAGTTGTGCATTTGCAGGAGTTGATTTGGTTTCAGGCTTGAGAGGTCTTTGAGGCTTCATACCAGGAGGGTCTGACAGAACACTGCGGGTTTTGATAGCCATGCATAGAAGTTGCATATCTGAACTCTACAGATTCAGACAAAGACGTGCCAAGTGGGCACACAGCTGAAATCAACAACTCAAAGGGAGAAGGCCTTGAGGTTGCTAAACACCTCAGGAGGGAAGGTTGTGTATGAGGAACACAGTTGGAGACAGAATCTCTAAGGATTTCTGTGAAGCTCTGCCAAGTGGGCATTGAGCATATGCACAATGGCGCATTGGGAAGAAATCTATTGTGATTTCTTAAGAAGTCAGAATCACTGAGGATTGTTGACGCTCTGCCAAGTGGGAATTGAGCATATGCACAGTGGTGTTGAGGAAGAACTTTGTTGTGAGTTCAAGAAGAACCAGAATCACCAGGGGATTCTGAGAGCTCTACCAAGTGGGCATTGAGCAGGTGCAAGGAGTGCACAGAGGACAGAACTGCTGAACATTCTGTGAAAAGATACTCTACCAGGTGGGCATTGAGACATTGTGTAGACGTGCACAGTAAGAGAATAGAACTCTTTGAGTTGTGGAACTTAGAGGAAGAATCCACTGAAGGATCTTCACAGGGTTGTTGAACACCCTGAAGGCTTAGCAGGAGGTTGCTTGAGCAGGAGGACAACCAAGAGGGCGTCAAATTCTCCATCTATGGGAGAAAGGAAAGAAAAAGAACCGAGTTTCTGTGGAGGTCGAAGCTACAGAAAATCTCGGGAAGGATAACACCTTTGTGTGCATGTGAAGACTCTGCAGAGGCGCATAAGTCAAAGAATCCCTTGGGGATTCAAGGATAAGCTCAGGAGGAACAACGTCATTGAGAGCACAGGTGAGGACTCAAATTTGTAGAGCTTACAGATGAGAAACAAGCAAAGGTCAAGACCTTTGAGGACTTGGAATTCTTCCAAGGCTGGGAAGAAAGAGTGCAAGCTCAGGAGGGAGCACATCAGCCGTCATATTGGAAACAAAAGGAGATCTGGACCGTTGGTTTTCACGTCCAGGGAGGAGCAGGAGGAGCGCAAGCACAGGAAGAAATGATATGCACCGTTAGATCTAGAGAGAAGAACCTGTCAGCCGTTGGAACAGGTGAAGATGCACAGAGTTTAGTCTCTAGAGTGTGCACACAGGAAGAACGGAACTAGACCATTGGATCTCGATCTAGAGACTCGACAACCATCGTATCTGTCGAGAGTTGCATGGGGGTTAAAGCCTTCATGAACAACAGAGGCAAAGTCCCGATGAGAGGCGTGGCCATCAGGATGTTGGCATTCATGAAATCGGGAGTCACGATGACACGAGATCGGGAATTTTCATGGTGAAAATCCTGGAATTGATCGGAGTTGTCCATCAGTTGAGACATGTGGCAGAGATCGAGCGACCCGTCGGTATATCGGCTACCAGGGTTTTGAGTTGACAATGGATTTTTGTCATCAGGGAATCAAAAATCCTGAAATAGCGAGGTTGGATTAGGGTCATCCATCTGTTGGGAACACGTGGCAGAGATCCAGACCATCGGGGGAAGTCCCGAAAGGAGAAAGTCCATCGGCACATCGGGATTCGGCAGATCGCGAATCCTGAGGACAAGACTTCTAGAACAACAGAAGTCACGAAATCACGAGAGGCGATCAGGATCATCCATCTTGAGGGGATGCGTGGCAAGAACTAAGATCTCAGGAAAGTCCCGAAAAGGGAAGACTCCATCGGAGTTTTGAGACTCGGCAAATCGGGAGTTCTGTGGACAAGAGATTGGGAATTTCCATGGGAAAATTTCCCGGAACTGATCTGAGTCATCCATTAGTTGGGACACGTGGGCGAGATCAAGAGCCCATCAACATATCGAAGATTTTAAAAGCAAGAGTCCGAGGCCCTTTTGAGTCGCAAAACATTGAAATGATTTTAGCCGTGGATCTGAGGAAGGACGCGTGTCGCGTGATTATCCCAACTGAGAAATTGGTCATCGAGACTCACATAAGGGAGCAGTTTGACTTGGCATTGGGTGAAGTCCGAGGTTTAATATGGACTGTTCATTCATCTGGGACGTGTGTCAAGAATCCACAGAAAGTTGGGGATCGACATTTCGCAGATCCTAAAGATAGGAATCCCTTGCATTTCGGAATTGCGAAGTCCGAAACCCCGAAAGGAGACAAGGCTGCGATCTTGTGAATTAGTGGTCACGTGGGCCAGGAATTTAGCCAGAAGGGCTAATGCGTAAAGGGCCATATTGGTGAATTGGCTCATCAGAGATCGAGAGTTCGAGAGGACAGGAACTCTTGTCATCGGGGATCACGAAACCCCAAAACCCGAAGTCTGAATCGGGGAAAAGTCATAGGTACGTGCAGAGGCCGTAACAGGGAAAGAAATACCTGTGGATTGGGTTTTCAACTGAGATTCCAGAAGGGAGTCCAATGAGCCGCTTCGGCTCATGAATATGAATTGAGCGAGTGATCCTGAGAGCGGGCAAGGTGAGGTTGTAGCCTCACGCCTGCATCAAGTGGTTGTTGGATCTGACTCACGTAGATTTCAGAAAACTAGAGACCGGAAGAAAAGAAAAGGAAACTGTTTTTCGAAACCTCAAAACGTGAATTGTCGATTCACGAGGAATTGACCGGAACTGTCGAACCCAGAAAGTTGTGGACCTTTGATCTAAGGCAACAAGGGTTCGAGAGATTGAACCTCGGGAGAAAGGAGGAGAGATAATCCTTGAATTTCGCTAGAGGTCACATCGGTGGAAGTTAAAGGAAGAGATAGGACGTGCTAGACTCTTGTTTCAGATTTTGGGGATAGAGAGAGTCCAGGGTGACTCATATCGAAACACCCGATACGCGAAATCCTGAAATTCGTTTTGGATAGGCGCGTGGTCATAGCCAATGGCCATGTAGGAGAAACTTGTAGGAATCCTGGAAGAATTGAATTCTTCTGGGATCCGCAAGAAAAGGGTCATAGGGAGAGAGAAGTTGCTGCAATTTGTGGCAATAAGTATGTTATGGCTTGATTGGCCAGCCCAAGGAAAGAATGCTTGCATGCCACAGGTGTTGTTGGTAATTTTTCTACCTCATGAAGGAAGCAACAGAGAGCTGAAGAGCTGGTTATAAGTCTGATAAAAGAAGCATGAAAGCTTCTATTTCTATCATATATTCAGGTAGTATAATTTTTAATGGCAGTCATGCAGGTATGAGTTTTATCACTCTTTTTGCATAATTGTTGAAAGGAAATTATGTTAAGAATTTCCTCAGCCAGAGCTATGTTATTAAATCACATGATTATATTATTTGAATGCATACCACCAGATGTGGTAAAGGCTGTAGGCCTGTGTTAATTCAAATATTTTTAGCTTCTGAATGCACACATCGACATAGTAGAATGCCATGTTAATTTGGTTATGGGGTAATAACCAAAGAATTAAAATATAAGAACTTGTTACAAGAATGAATGCAAGAAAGCTAGTCATGTATGAGACCAGGACATGGTTGGATATGGCA
>JZKD02S1269818.1:98674-113199 GCA_000966675.3 Picea glauca
TTGATCATATACATAGATTGACTGTTGAATAGATTGTGCTATCTTCACTTTGGTTGGTTTGTGTTGTCTTGGTCTTGGCTGCACGAGAGCACTAGAGCGAAGCGGGAGAAACAAATACCATAGGAAGCAATAACAAGGTATGTTATATATTCTTTCCTCCTAGTTAATTCAATGGTCAAAAGCTAGGGAAAGAGTCATGTTCTATCTTGCTTTGTTCTAGATCCAGGTGGATCTAGGGAGATCGGTTAGTGTCTGCACCTACGGATTTATCCAATAACAGTCATCCACATACAATACCAAATAAATCAAATGATCACCAATTAATTTAAAATACACACAATGAACCTATTTGCTTCTTGTGAAACCAAGTCCCAAAATATTAGTATCAAATTTTTGATACCACATCCTTGGTGATTGATTTAAACCATACAGGGAATTTTCCAACTTGCATACCATCTCCTTCTTTCCCTCCACAACAAATCCTTTTGGCTTCTTCATATATATTTCTTCTTCCAGATCCCCATGTAGGAATGTTGTCTTCACATCCATATTCTACTTCAAAATCAAATGAAACAACAATAGATAACATAAATCTTATAGAGTTTAACTTGGAAACACGAGAAAAAATATCACCAAAATCAATTCCATCAACCTGGGAATAACCCTTTACTACTAACTGAGCTTTGTATTTCTCCATTTTTCCTTCTGCATTCAACTTCTTTTTAAATACCCATTTTCTTCCAATGGACTTTCTTCTAGTCGACAACTCCACTAGATCCCAAGCCTCATTCTTATCCAAGTCTTCCATTTCTTCATCCATGGCCTTTTTACAGAGATTTCCATCCTCTGAATCCACTTCCTCCCTGACAATTCTAGGATCATCATCAGTAATAGACAAAGAAAAATTTGAACGGAAATCAGATGGAGTATACCTTTCTGGTAGCCTTCTTTCTTGAACCGATCTCCTCAATACTAGAGTATGATGATATTCTTCTTCTGATTCATGTTCTTCTATAGAGTCTGATTCATCATCCTTTAAATCAAACTATATTTTCTCTGGTTCTTCCTTACTTGGTAGGAATTCCTGTTTAAAAACATCCTTCATTTCTATAAATAGCACATCTTGGCTATACACTACCTTCTTAGTTTTTGGGTTCCAGAGATTATAACCTTTGATACCATATTTATATCCAATATGCATCATAGCCAAATACCTTGAGATGTGTGAGAGATTTTTTCTTACCAGTCCATACCTCTTGTGGAGTCTTGTCATCCAACACTGATGAGGGTGATCTGTTGACTAGGTAACATGTAGTACCCACTACCTCTGCCCATAATTATTTCCCTAAACCGACACCACTGGGCATGCACCTTGCTTTTTCCATTAGTGTCCTCTTCATCCTTTCTACAAATCCATTCTGCTGAGGTGTATAAGGAGTATTTTTATGTCTTTCTATGCCACACTTCTTACAAAATTCTTCAAATTCATTCCCACATAACTCTCCACATTTCTGTCCTCAACACCTTAATTATTTTCTCTGTTTGATTCTCAACAAGAGAATTAAACACTTTAAACCTGTCAAAGACTTTAGATTTCTTCCTAAGGAAATATATCCAACTATTCCTCAAGAAGTCATCTATAAATGAGACATAGTACATTGATTTTTCCAATGATGGGACCGATACATGTCCAAAAACATCACTATGAACTAGATGTAAACTTCCTTCTGCCCTCGATGCACCAGAGGGGAATCTTACCTGATTCTACTTCCCGTATACAAAATGTTCACAGAAATCAAAATCCAGAGAGCAGTTAGACATACCTTCAACCATACCTTTATCGTGTAGTAGTTGAAGACCCTTCTCTCTGATATGCCCCAGTCTTTGATGCCACAACATAACCTTTTCTCCAGAGACTATAGGATTTCTTTCTTCTTCAACTCCAATATCAGGAACAATGGAACTATTACACCCATCACTAATAGTGATTCCTTGCAGCGTATACAGAGTTCAAAATTGAACTCCCTTCAACAACATCATTGATCCTCGAACGATCCTGCAGGTTTCCTTTTCAAATATTGGTTTTACTGCTGCATCGTCCATTTTTCTTACATAAATCAATTTTTTGGCCAATCATGAGATGTGGAGAACACCAGGTAGTGTTCTAATCCTTCCATCTATGAGCCTCAACTTTAATTTTCCTCGATCTATGATTTTTGTTTTCAAGTCATCACCTAGGAAAACATTACTTCCATTATACCTTTCATATTCACAGAACCACTCCCTGTGGGGAGTCACATGAAACGATGCACCTGAGTCAACCAACCATGCCTCATGATCTACATGTGTGCTTGAAGAAGCCAAGTACACATCCCCTCCTTCTTCCTTGGAGGTATTTTCTTATGTAGAAAGAGATTCTTCAGATCCCTTCTTTTTCTCAACTTTGGATCTACACTGCTTCTTGTAGTGCCCTTCTTTTCCACATCTCCAACATACCTTTACAAAAATTTTGGGAGATTTAGATCTACCCTTAGACTCAGATCTCCCACTTGAGAATTTAGATATATTTCTTTCCTCAAAGCACCCTCTTGTAAATAATGCATTTGTGCTTTGTCCTTCCATATTCTTTTGTCTCATATCCTCCGACAACAAGGATGAGACCACTTCATTAAAATTCAAGGAAATTGTAATAGTACCTATGGCCACAACCAGACTATCCCACGAGTCTAGTAAATAACACAATAAACTGATACACTTATATTCATCATAAATTTTAATCTCAATAGATACTAATTGACTTACCACAATATTGAAGGCATTCAAATGTTCTGCCACCGAGTCTCCATCTCTCATCCTCAAGTTATACAAATTCTTTCTCAGGAATAGTTTATTTACTAGGGACTTAGACTGATCCAACTTCCCCAACATATGCCATAAATCCTTGGTTGTAGCTTCCTCTGTCACATTCAATAATTATGAATCTAAGAGACACAATCGGATTGTGCTCTTCACCTTCCGATCCAAATTTTTCTAGTCATTTGCTGAATTTGTTGTAGGTGCAATACCTGGATCTACCACAATCCAATGATCTCTTTCCACCAATAGATCTTCCATATTGATATTCCATAGCTCAAAATTTTTCCCATTATACTTCTCGATCTCCATTTTCGAATTGATCTCCATTTGTTTTCACCTAAAAAATCAATACCACAGATCTCCCACTGTAACAAGGCTTATCACAGTGTCGAGCCAAACCCTTGACCACAAAGGCATCCACCTAAAGACAACAAAGCTCTGATATCAAATGTATATTTTAACCTTGTACAATATTTACTACAAACAAATTTCTTGTAAAAGAAAATAAAAGATACAATGGAAAATACAAACACTACACAGATATTTTTCCCCTGGAAACCCAAACCAGGAAAACCAACATATTTTACATTCATTCATAGTGATACATTGTTTACAATACAATATACATATAGGATCCAAAAATATCCAAAACCCTAACCCAATGACCTAGATTAGTCAATAAACCTAATTCCTTAACCGAGAATAGAAAACCATCGGCAAAAAACCATGTGTCGAGAAACCTCCCAACAATGGACATGAAAATCGAGGCAACATGAAAAACGAGGAAACAAATGTGACACATTTCTCAATGAAAACAATTTCAACATCTACTAATGAAAAGAATATAACACATACCCAATATCACTACCACTGTCATTGTCACATCAACATGTAACCTGTCAACCTGTCAATGTATCCAACTTTTCACTGTCAACTTGTCCAACCTGTCACTGTGATCAATACTCAACCAAATCCTCTCACATAGATCATATACCAAGGACCCTCTCAACTAGATTTCCAACATCACCAACACATGCCTCTACCAAGAATTTACCAACATCATCAAAATACCATCACAAGATATGTGTCTCAACCAAGTACCAACCTATACCATGCACCATGCATCAACCTATGCCACAACTTGTACCATCAACCATGTACCACAACATGTGCCAACCATGCACATCAACCATATACCATATCATGTATCATACCATGTGCCAACCATGTACATCAACCATGTATATCAATCATGTACTTCAACACCATACCATGTACCAATCCTGTACCATACCAAGCATCAACAATGTACCACAACCTGTACCACAACAAGTGCATCAACCATGCACCTCAACTTGTACCATATGCCTCAACCATCAACCATGTATACCAAGTACCAATCATGTACCATACCATGTATCAACAATGTACGCCAAAACCTATACCATACCATGTGCCATATACCATACACCATATACCATGAAATGTGTCTCAACCATATACCATATCACTCTCAATATTTCCATGTACCATAATATAAGCCTCATGTATATGCCAATATCACAAATATGTGCCTCTAACAATGAACCATAACAACCATATACAAAGTATCAAGAGTATGTCTCAAACGTGTAAAAATATCACCTCAACCATATGAAATCATGTACCATCAAGGGCCTCCATGATATGCCTTAATCATGTGCCATACCATCCAAGATACAAGCCTTAAAAAAATACATGAAAGACATACCTTTAATTATGAAAACTTGGAGCATGCCATCTCAAATCCTGTAGCAACATTTTTGTACCGTCAAATCTTCCTGCAACTCAACCAACCATTCTTCTTCAAATATTTTCCTCAGACCCATGATTTGTCCTCCTCTAGCATGTGGATGTACATGACCTACCCTCCTACAACTTGCGTATGTATGCGACATGTCCTTATGGAACCCACGTATAACCTCAGAAAAATAGGGTTTCCGGTTTTCTTCAACTCCAAAACTTTCACTCCTTTAGATTCCTTCGCTTCCTCAGAATTGATACGTCAGACTCAACCTCAGATTCACTAATAGATTTTCTAAAATAGATACCATAACATTCATAAGACAAAAATTCAATGTAAGTGTGTGTGTCGAAATGAGAGACTCTTTGAGGTGTATTTATACTTTTGCTAGGTAACCTATTTCCTTATTATAGGGGTTTCTTGTTACAACCGTTTTATCCTTTCACCAAGGCTTGTAACCAAATAGGGGATTATTGACCACTCTTTGGGGGTTCTAACTTTACAAGGCCATATCTCCCTATCCGTGAGGAACCACGTTGGATTCCACATATCACCAGAAGCAAAACGATGTGTAATATCCATCTATGATAGTATTACCTACAATTTCATTGTCCTTCGTGTCCATATTCCTTAATAAACTTTGGGTCCCATAAACACACCTTCGGGGATACATGTAGACTACATTAAATGTACCCAAGTAACTCATCATCAATATCGATCATACAAATTTCAGTCAACTGTCCAACATCTTTGGACCTCTCCAAGGGTTGACAAAAATCTCCAAGATCACTCTCCAAGGGTTGACATCAATGACAACCAATTGTTCAAAAATCTCCCCTTTTGGCATTGATGGAAACACCAACATTGATTGAAACACTTAGGCATGGAAACACTCATGTTTATGCTCCCCCTGTGATAATCACTCCTCATGAATGTTTTTATCTCTACCCCTTTGACATCAATGGAAAAGGGTATCTCTCCTTGGGTCTGCTCCCCCTATCTTCATGCCTTTGTTCTTTATCTCCCTCTTTGACCAAAAGAGTAACTCCCCATATCGATAAATATCCTCCTACCCTTGTACCTTCTGTAGTCAATCATGGATAAATGAATAGATCCTCTTGTGGGTATGTCTCCCTGTCTGTAGGATACTAATATTCCTTTTTGTATCTCTCTCTCTCTCTCTTTGATGAATTCTTTGCACAATGTTGTGTATATCGATATAGGGACACATGTACATGTTTCATTTCCTTTCTTCCAATGCTTTCTAATTGTCCATTGGTCCTTCCTCTTGAAATTAACAGACACATATAAAAAACATTCCTTATTTGATTTCTTCAATTACTTGTCATGTTCACTTGACCATGTTGTTCAATGATTTTTTTTTTATGATATAACTTCTGCTGACATTTTTTATTTTCATATTATGTTGTGCCTTTCACTACTTTCCTTTCTATGAAAAATTGATTCCAACTGATATCACTGAGTCCAATTGTAAATATGCATCTGACCATGTTTCCTGCACCTACTAAGCATCTCATGAATCCATCTCTCTCCATATGTCACAAAATGTTCATAATCCTGCTACTCAATTGTCCATAATGTTGTCCCATACGTCACTATACCATTATGTTGACTTCTCTTGAATATACTGCAACTGATCATCACATGTTCTTGTTGATCAAATAGAATATGATCTATCTTCTCATGAAACTCTACATGTCTGGAACAACTTATATTGAAGATATCCCTTCCTGAATACATACGTGCAATATAATGATAAAATTATTCCTGCCAACTGCTACCTGTGTGGGAACACAACTTCTCAACCGATCAATCTGTTACTCTATACTTCTTCTATATGACTTCTTTGAATCTATCTTTGCAAACACTTCATACTACTCAAAAGATGGTTCACTGATCTATAGTGTCTACTGCATGGACTTCCCCTGTTCAAAATACATATTTTCTGGGAGTCTCTAAGACAAATGGCTCAGAAAAATACCTGATCTAATGTGGAGTAGTATTCCTCTTTATCTGTAGACTCACCATCTTTATAAACTATGACTTATTCCTTTATAATTTTGAATTTATCTCATACTACAATTGATCCAGAATCAGATCTAGGAGGCTTCCTAGATCCAGAAAAGGCTCAAACATGAAAGTTCTCGGAATCAGACGAAACCAATTCCATTGCGACTGACTCATCATGCTAATTCTGACCATATATTTACTTTATCAAATAGGCTCCCTATGTGATATTTATCACACTTTGATCAGATTCCCAAACAACTAAAAAGTCAAAGTTCAACTGGCAAAAAGTCAATGTTGATGTCAGGATGACATCACCAAAGCTATTTCATGATGCTGACATGGCAGAGGCAGGTGATGACATGTGGTGACCAGTGACTAGGCAAAGGATGTAGGCATGGACCAATATAATGTTGACATGTGGCAGTTGGTTGTTTTAATGTGGAGGTGCCATGTGGCACCCCATCATTGGTTGGTGGCGTTGTTTAAAATTCTGATAGCTCATGAGAATGGAACCCATGAGTGATGCGCTTGAGGAGATGTCTAATACCAACACTCCTATCATATAGCTTGTTTCACATAACCCACATTAATTTATAAATGTTGTATGTATTAAGGTTTGGCGCGGAGGGGGCTAAGGCTAAGCCCCAACCCATGGTTCTATTCTTGAATGTGACCACCGATCAGCAAAAGGGCGCGGGGCACATTACTAAAACCACCAGCGCACATTTTTATGGAACTTCCACCATGTAATATAGGGTTGGAACCACGGGCTTGGTGCATGGGAAGGGGCACGGTCCCATTGCATTGCACCATATTCCCACAAATCAAGGAGCTAGCGTGATATCGGGGCCAGCGCTTAGCCCTTCAGGCTAGCACTTGGCCATATTAAGGTGCATGTGACCAGAATAGGGGGGCGCGCATGTGATTTGTGGGTTTAAGCTCATATTTTTATACAGAGTGGGTTTTATACTATGCTTTTGGGATTTTTAATTGATTTTTAGGCCTGTTATAGTGGATTTTGCCCATTTTTGGGGGATATTGGGCCTTTTTGGAGGCCAGATTTTGGGAGGAAGTTGGGGAAGGATAACCAACTTCATATCTATATAAACCAGGCATGTTTGAGGCCATGGAAGGAAAATCGTAGCAGAGTTACATTGAAGCAAAGCCAAGCCAAAGCCATTTTTATGCAAGGAAGTTGTTGAGGAGGAGACCTTTGCAGGCCATTTCTGGGAGCTACACTCAGTATTTTTCAGTGCCGTTAGTTGTGTTGGATTTATTAGGTCGAGAAGAAAATAGTGAGACTAGTATGAGATCCATTTTATGTACTTTGAAAGCATTGAAGAATTAATAAAGAAGCCTCCCCCACTGAGACAAAGGCCCAGAGACGTAGGCAACCTTGTCGAACTACGTTATCACTTCTTTTGTTATGGTTTGTTGTTCTTAATGCTTATGTTCAGATATGTATATTGTTTTATGGCTGCTATGTTTCTTCATTAAATTCATCATCTTTCATTCAGCTTCATAAATGGTTAGTTAACACATGCAATTAATAACTCAACCATAGTCATTAAAAGATCTTTTCAGATCAAGTGGTATCAGAGCTAGTTGACATTTGGATTTGAGTTTTGCATGTTATCCAGGGAAAAGATACAACGTGGTGAAGGAAATATTGTTGTAGAGAATCCATTAATTGGATTAAGAAAGAGAGCTTCTCACTGTGAGAATATGGCATCAGAAGAGGAACTTTCTCTTGATGAGAAATAGTTTCGAAAAATGTTCTTTTCCATGTTGAAGATGTTGAAAGTTTTGTACGAGGATTACTTGGAACAGAAAAGACCAGTTTTGGGTGAATATTCAAAGGGAAAAAGTGAAGAGGGAGAGGATGCTCTTCAGATTCCTCCTTCACCTCCATCATCACCTGCTTCTTCTCCTTCTTCTTCAAGTTCAAGTTCTAAATCTAATGCAAAGAAACATGTTCATAAATATAAGAATGAAATGCCATTATTAAAACTTGATGTTAAATTTGAGTTGCCCATATATGATGGTGAAGTTAATGCAAAGAGACTTGAAAATTGGGTCAGGCGGATGGAGATTTACTGCAGTGTGCAACAGATCAAGGATGAGGCCACACAAATCAAGTTGGCATCTTTGAGACTTGCAGGTACATCTCTCATCTGGTGGCAAAGCAAGTTGCAAAATGGAATGCAACAAGTAGGTAATGTATTTCCATCATGGAAAAGCTTCATTTTTGCACTTAGGAAACAATTCTATCCTTTGGGTTATAAAGAAAAATCATTAATTGAATGGCAATCTTTAAAACTAAGAAAAGGACAAGCAGTGCAAGAGTATACAAATAGCTTTAGTAAAATGGAATTGATGTTGGATATCCCTTTACATACACATGAAACCCTTATGAAGGATATAGGAGGTTTACCTACACATATTAGAAATACTGTATTCATATTTGGACCAACTAACCTTGATGAGGTTTATGTTCAAGCGACGTATATTGAAGCAGGGAAAGCAAGTGTATCGGGGGAATATTCTTTAAGGAAAGAGGTCAAAAGGAGGTGGACAGGAAAAAAGGCAAATGCAGTGACGAGAAAGGAAGAGAGGCCCTCTTGCAATCATTGCAAGAAAGAGGGGCATGATGAGGACAGATGTTGGCAGTTGCATCTTGAGATGAGGCCAAAATGGTTCAAGAAAAATAAGGGAAATAAAACAGTTGCAATGACAACAAGACCCATAGACTTGGGATCGGATTCAGGTGATGAATCAAAGGTCTCATTGGTTGGTATGATAGGTAAAATTGGTGAAGGCATTGATTGTAGTAGTAACTTGTTTCATATAAGGGTAATCAGGCAACACACTAAGATAGACACATTAATCGAAAATGGATCTCAATATAATCCAATCTCAGAAGAATTGGTTAAACAATTGGGGTTAAAAACACAAGCACATCATAAGCCTGACACACTTAAATGGGTAATCAATCATCATCAAATGCACATAACAAAGCAGTGCACAATCAAATTTGTAATTTAATCTAAGTATGTGGACGAGGTAACATGTGATGTATTGCCATTAAGAGAATGTGGAATGGTCTTAGGTAGTCCATACTTATATGATCGTAAGGAAATATTCTACAGGAAAAAGAATCAATATCAATTAACCAAAGAAGGTCAAGATTATGTGGTTCATCCTCATCATGTTAAGGCAAATAAAACTCTTCAAACAATGTAACAATTAAAGAAGGCAGTGCAAGCAAGCAACAAACCAATAATTGTTTCAAATGAAGTAATCAATCTTAAGAAAGAATATGAAATGATTGTTGAATGGAAAATCAATCATAGGTTTCTTCAAGATAAGCTCATGTCGTGCAAATATTATAAGTATATCAACTCAATTGCAGTCATGTTTTTGATGCTATCATTAGTAATGTTGTCTACATGGATGATAGTGGCTTCAGTGAAATGTGACAGGGTTCAAATGGCTAACAATATGATGTCAGTTGGGGAAGGATAACCAACTTCATATCTATATAAACTAGTCCTATTTGAGGCCATGGAAGGATAATCAAAGCAGAGTTATGCTGAAGCAAAGTCAAGCCAAAGTCATTTTTATGCAGGGAAGTTGTTGAGGAGGATACCTTTGCGGGCCATTTCTGGGAGCTATACTTAGTCTTTTTCAGTGCCGTCAGTTGTGTTGGATTTCTGAGGTCGATCAAAACACAGTGAGACTAGTATGAGATCCTTTTGATGTATTTTTTATGTACTTTTAAAGCATTGAAGAATTAATAAAGAAGCCTCCCCCACTGAGACAAAGGCCCAAAGACGTAGACAACCTTGCCGAACTCCATTATGACTTATCTTGTTACGGTTTGTTGTTCTTCATCCTTATGTTCAGATCTGTATATTGTTTTATGGCTGCTATTTTTCTTCATTAAATTCATCCTCTTTGGTTCAACTTCATAAATGGTTAATTAACACATGCAATTAATAACTCAACCACAATCATTAAAAGATATTTTTGGATCAACAATCCATGATAGTGCAATCTCTTGTGCCTTTTCTTTATTCACATTTTCTTCTTTTCTTTATTGTACTACTATGAATCCTATGATCTCTGGGACTTGGTATTTATTCATCTATTCCTATTTTATTTTCCATACTTTTGTATATCTGATATCAATGTTCTCTTTCATCGAAGTATCCATCATGCTTTTACAATCATGAGCTATGTGTCCATAGTTATGGCATTTGTAACATTTTATGTTATGAGGGGCCACATAAGCATTTCTTGCTTGAACATTTCTTCCATAAGGCCTGCAATATGCAACCTTATGTCCAAATTTAATACAATACAAATAATGACCACAAAATAAATTTACATACCTGGGAGTGAATGATATTCTTTGTGGTGTAGTCCTTTTGAATTCTTACCTTAGTTGATCATGATCTTCTCTTTCATGGATTCCTTCATTATGGTTGAATCTTCTTTGTTGCATGAATATGGTAGGTCTTGTTGAATATGTATCTCTATTATACTCATTCTTATTTGATTTTTTATGACCATGATTATTTGCTTTGAGTAATTTTGCATAATTCTTACTCTTTTATTCATTCTTCTTTTCTAGAAACATGGAGGGATTCTCTTCAACATTCTCTATGGATGATGTGCATGTTTCTCTCTCTTCAACATTCATGTAGAGCTTGATGAATTTGATTCTTAGTGTGACAAATTCTTCTTCAAGCTTCTCAATCTCTTATTCTTTTTTCATCATCTGGTTGTTCATGACTTCTTTTGTCCTCTTTGCTTCTTCAAGTTGGATCTTCAAGGAGATGATATCTTTTTCAAGTATTCTCTTTTCTTCACCAAATTATTCTTCAAGATGATTTAAGTCATCAGTTCTTTCCTTAATATGATCTGTCAATGCATTCTCTCTCTTTCCTGCTTATTCCTTCTGTGTTGCTATTTTGATTTCCAAACACTTCTTCTGATCCTCGAGAGTTTCTTCATTTCTTATGGATTCTTCTAGTTGACCTTTTAACATCATGATCATCTTCTTGAATTCTCTAGAATTGGAATTTTGATATTATTCTTTCTTCAACATATGATTCTTCATGACTTCTTATGTTCCCTTTGATTCTTTAGGTTGGATCTTCAATGTGATTATCTCATCTTCAAGTTTTATTTCTCGTTGTCTGAAATTTTCTTCATGGTTCTTTTTCTTTTCAATCTCAGGATTGTCTTCTATTTCATTGGTATTTTTTGTCTTGTTACTTTCAATATTCAAATAAGGGAATTCAATTTCAAGATGTATGTGCTATTCACAATTAAAGAAAAAGTACTCACCTCTGTAGGCTTCTTCATCATCTTAATTTTCATCTGCATCCTATTTGGAATTATATGACTCTGTGATGGGAGAAGAATATATATTATGTATCTTATCCAAGAGTTCTTTAGATGATGAACATTTTCCTACTTTGTCTTTTATTGAATCAGGTAATCCTTCCATAATGAAATCTATTTCTATTTTGTTGTTCTTATTCAATTCCTTCTTGGTTGAAGTCTTTGGTTTCTTTGAACCATTATATCTTGTAACAATTTGATACGAAATATCATATCCCTGTTCCTATAAAAAAAAATCTATCTTCTGCTCCATATCTCATAGTCCAGACCATTATGACAATTGAACATTGGTATTCCATTTATAATTTACTCCATGATCTACCTTTTAGTGGTTAAACTATTTATTGAAGAAACCTTCTCTGATACCAATTGTTGAAATAATGAGAGGGGGGGTGAATCAGTATGAGTACTTTATACAACTTTTAACTAGAATATATATTATTTCATTTTATTAACAATGTTCAACATTTTATCATCTATGATTGCATTCAATATATAATGGGAATATAATCATAAGAAACATCACATAAACACCAGTATTTACGTGGAAACCCAAATGGGAGAAAACCACATAATTCTTTCTTATATATATCAAGAATTAATTCATAGGAAACACCAAATTCCAAATTCTACAGTTGCAACTGGAAGGAGGATACAACCCCCTATTTATAGGCTCCAATATGAAGTAAGCTACAACTCCTTGAATTCTATGGATCCAACCATAAGGAGGCTACAACCCCTTGATTCTCAAGCTCCAACCTGAAGGAATATCCAACTCCCTGATTCTCTGGCTCCAACCGGAAGGAGGCTACAACCCCCTTTCCTTACCCCATCTTACCACATTGAAATATAAGTGTAGACCAAATGTAACTACCACAATCACTACCACTATCAGTACCACATCAACTTGTATCCTGTCAACATGTCAGTGTATCCAACCTATCACTGTCACTGATACTCAACCAGATCCTCTCACATGGATCATATACCAAGGACACCTCTCAATTAGATGTCCAACATCACCAACACATGCATCTACCAAGCATGTACCAATATCACCAAAATACCATCACAAGATATGTGTCTCAACCAAGTACCAACATGTACCATGCACCATGCATCAATCTGTTCCACAACCTGTACCATCAACCATGTGCCAACCATGCACATAAACCATATACCATATCATGTATCATACCATGTGTCAACCATGCACATCAACCATGTATATCAATCATGAACATCAACACCATACCATGTACCAATCATGTACCATACCAAGCATCAATTGTGTACCACAACCTGCACCACAACAAGTGCATCAACCATGCACCTCAACCTATACCAATCCATGCATCAACCATGCACCTCAACCTGTACCATATGCCTCAACCATATACCATGTATACCAAATACCAATCATGTACCAACCATTTACATCAACACATGTACCATATCATGTACCATATACCATATACCATGAAATGTGTCTCAATCATATACCATAACACTCTCAATCATTCCATGTACCATAATATAAGCCCCATGTATATTCCAATATCACAAAGATGTGCCTCTAACAATGAACCATAACAACCATATACCAAGTACCAAGAGTATGTCTCAAAAATGTAATAATATCACCTCAACCATATGCAATCATGTACCATTAAGGGCCTCCAAGACATGCCTTAAACATCTGCCATGCCTTCCAAGATACAAGCATCAAACAAATACATAAAATACATACCTTTACTCATGAAAAGCCAAAGCATACTATCTTAGATACTGTAGCAACTGTTTTGTACCATCAAACCTTGTTGCAACTTAACCAACCATTATTCTTCAAATATTTTCCTTAGATCCACAACCTCTCCTCCTACAACCTGGGGATGTATGCTACTTTTCCTCTTGCAACTCGCATATGTATGTGGCATGTCCTTATGCATCCCACGTATAACCTCAGAAAATTAGAGTTTCTAGTTTTTTGCAACTCTGAAAATTTCGCTTCTTCTGACTCCTTCGTTGCCTTAGACTTGATACATCGAATTCAACCTCAAATTCACTAATATATTTTCCAAAATATAGACCATAACGTTCATAAGATATATATTCAATGTAAGTGTGTGTGTCGAAATAAATGACTCTTTGAGGTGTATTTATAATGTGCTAGGTAACCTATTTACTTATTTTATGGGTTTCTTGTTACAACCACTTTACCCTTTCACCAAGACTTGTAACCAATTAGGGGTTTCTTGACCACTCTTTGGGTATTCCAACTTTACAAGGCCATATCTCCCTAACCGTGAGGAACCACATGGTGTTCCACATATCACCAGAAATGGCACAACGTGTTTTATCCATATATGATAGTATTATGTACAATTTCACTATCCTTCATGTCCATATTCCTTAATCAACTTCGGATCCCATAACCACACCT
>JZKD02S1269818.1:126422-168331 GCA_000966675.3 Picea glauca
AAGAACCACTTTTCTAAAAAATTGTCATTTTTGCCTGTTTTACTACGTCTTCTTCCAGAGGAGATTCTGAGCAGAAGTAGATGGATTTTAAAAATCCAAGAGAGATTTTTTCTCAGCACGGGCTGAAGAACAAAAACCTCTCTCAGTTTTTTCAGCAGAGTTATGAGAAGGGAGAATCAAAGACATCTTCGAGGCATATTTTTCCATATTTTCAATTTTCCGTTTCAGTCCCGATATTGCAGGAGCTGTTACGGACAGCTGGAGATGAATTTGGCAAAAAAATAGGAGTTTTTTGTCCATCACATGCTCATATACAATAACCTCTTTCATTTTTCTCCCAAGTGTCATCATTGAAGAGAAAATCACGCCTGCTCAGACCCCTTTTTTCGCAGAAAACCGGTCCATCTCTCATGGCAGAAAACTCCAAATTTTGTGGGAGTGGTGGCTATTTTTGGCCGAGGCAGTTAAACCGACTTCCGAAAATTATTGGGATGATCTATCCTATTTATTCATATGATTTTAATGTAAAAGGGTTCGACCTGTGAGGTTCCTGGATGGACAGTGGGCTATGTTTGGCCAGAGAACTTTCTCTGTAATTTTTAATAAATGACCAGTAATGGACATGCTTTCTTTTTACAGGATTCCTATGTGGATGTGTTGGTGGCGTTCTCTCTTTGTTAAGTGTTTTCCTGTGATCATTACGCTTGTTTTCATTTTATCATTATCAAAAGTAAGTAAACAGAGCAGAATTTATTGGCAAATACTTTGCTTCTGTCCTTTTGATAATCTGTATGTTATTCTGCTAAAAAGCTTAGATTAAGGAATTCTTAGTTGCTCCTTGGATTGGATTTTTCCTCTCCTTTTATTCCTCAAATCGACATCATCAAAACTTATTTCGATCTAATATGTCCACTACCTTGCCCTGTTTAAGAGTTTTGTCTAGATCTGAGAATGAATCACATATTCAAGTGCAGACCCCATTTGCCCAATGGCCCTCCTTGCTGTTCCAAAACAATCATTTAAAAACCCCAACCTATGTTCTTCATAACTATCCTAATACCTATTAAAACAAAGCTATATCAGACAGAGAGATCCATCTTTGAGTCTTGGAGGGCTAGATCCAAGACTCTAAGTGGTTTTGATGTTGCCTCTGTGACTGCCTTACAGCCTTGGGCAAATTACAGAGTGCTAACAGATTCCATTCGAAATCCACATGCATGAAAAATCAAATAGATCTAATGCCTCAAATGCTTCAAAAAAACAACCTTCGAGATCACATCCCTGAGGGTGCAAAGAAGAAGAAGCCAGAAGATCCGAATTTCAAGAAAGACAATTCTAGCCATGCCTTGATTGCCATCAACTCTTCTCACGATGCTTGGATCATAGATTCAGGATAATCACATCACATGGATGCCTCAGAAGAAGTCTATTCTTCATTGGATGCATGCAAAGGTCCTCTTATTCTGATGGGGGAGAACTCTTCTATGGAAGTCACCGATAAAGGAAGGATTGAACTCACCAACGAAAGCTTCGAGAATGTGATGCATGTTCCCAAGATTTATGTCAACCTTCTCTCCGTGTATCAGATGATGAATTATGGCACCGGAAAGAAATTCATATTCACACCAAGTTCCATGGACATCTATGACATGCAAACCAAATCCCAGGTTTCTACCAGTGAGGTAAATCATCAGTCTAGATTGTATACTTTTTTTGAATTCATTGAACCTGATTCTTCTTTACTTCTTATTCATGCTAATGAAAGTAGTAGGATATGGCATGAAAGTTTTGGACATTTGAATTTTAGATACATGCAACAACTTAGAAAGCACAAATTAGTTGATGGTCTACCAGACATCCATTTCTCCAAGGGAGTATGTGAGGGATGTGTCCTCGAAAAACACCCTCAAGAGAAATTCGACAAAGGAAAGTCTTAGCGAGATTCCACACCTTTAGATATGATCCAAAGTGACCTCATGGGTCCTTTTCGGCATCCATAGATAAAACAAGCGAGGCTTGTTCTCATTTTTGTTGATGATTTCTCACGTTTTACTTGGATCTACTTTCTCAGGAAAAAATCCGAGGTCTTTCAACACCTCAAAGATTTCAAAGCCTTGGTTGATACATAGTCTGGAAAGAAGATCAAAATAATATGAACTGATAATGAGGGAGATTATGTGGATCATGAGATCCACAATATTTTCCATGAGGTAGGGATTCATTTGCAGCATACAATTCCCTATACTCTGCATCAAAATGGAGTTGTTGAGCGGAAAAAATGATCTCTAAAGGATACGACACCTTTCATGTTGCATGCAAAGTCACTACCACATAGACTATGTGCTGAAGCACTTAACTGTGCAACATACATCCAAAACAGATCTCACCCTAGATCTGTCAAGGATAAGACCCCCTACGAGGCTTGGAGCGGCCTCAAACCGGAAGTGACCCACTTTCGCATTTTTGGTTCATGTGCATGGCCCCAGATTCCCTCTGAAGAGAGGAAGGCACTTGATCCATAGAGCACTGAGTGCATTGTTTTTGGATACCCCAATGGTGTGAAGGGATATCGGCTTATTGATATTTCCTCAGACTGGATCATCATTGAGCGTAGTGTCCAATTCGAGGAAAGTGTCTCGCATGTACCTCAGCAACCGCATGCAGACACCTTCACTCTTCCACCTGTTTGAGATGATGAGCATGTGCATGCCGACTCCTCTTTAGATGATAGTTCAGATTCAGAGTCAGTACAGTCATATGCAGAGTCATATCATCTAGATGCAGTTGCGGAGCCAGAGTAGAGGCCCAAGTGGGCACAAACTACTCTTCAGGATGCAGGGGATCTCATTGGTGATCCAACCGATACTAGGAGGACTCGATCTAATTTTGAGGAGCCTCCTATTTCACTCACTTCGACTAAACCATTACCTTCGAGGAATATTTTCTTGGTTCAGTCTTCAGATCCACAGTCTTATGGAGAAGTTGCTGGAAATCCCTTTTGGGAATCCGCCATGCAGGAGGAGTACAACTCCCTCCTCGAGAACCAGACTTGGGATCTAGCTCCCCTTGCTTCTGGGAGGAAACTTCTCAGATGCAGATGGGTCTACAGGACCAAGAGCATAGGGGATGGATAGATCATTAGATACAAAGCCAGGCTTGTCACCAAAGGATTTCAGCAGGTTCATGGTATTGACTATGATGAGACCTTCACTCCAGTAGCGAATATGGATTCCATATGATTGGCACTTGCTATTGCAGCAACCAAGTGATGGGAAGTCCATTAGATGGATGTGAAGAATGCATTTCTTCATGGTGATCTCTCTGAGGATATTTACATGGAGCAGCCCCAGGGATTTATGCAGGACTCATCTTTGTTCTGTCGACTAAAAAAGTCACTTTATGGCCTCAAGAAGGCTCTGAGGGCATGGTATGACAAGATGGACTCCTACCTGTTTTCATAGAACTTTATACATTATAAATCAGACCCGAATGTATACATGCTCAGGATGGCTGATTCACTTCTACTTTTAGTTTTGTATTTTGATGATTTGTTGATCACCAGTTGCTAGACTTCAGCGATTGTTGCAGTCAAGAGGATTCTTCATGACATGTTTTTGATGGAAAGCATGGGTCCACTACACTTCTTCCTTGGAATTGAGATCAGTCAGGATGCATTAGGCATCAACCTATCTCAAGCCAAGTATGCACGAGATCTCCTTCAGATATTTCACATGAAAGACTACAAGTCTGCTCCGACTCCTTTCCTATCGAGCGTCAAACTTGAGGATGGCGGGGAGACTCCATTGGTTGATAACACACTGTAAATACATCTAGTGGGGAGCTTGTTGTATCTCACACACTCTAGAATAGACCTCTCATATGCAGTTGGCACATTTTCCAGGTTCATGTAGCAGCTGCATGAGCTACATTGGAAAGTTGCAAAGTGTATCCTTCGATATGTATAGGGCACCATCACCTTTGGGATTCATTATGCAACAGACTCTACATTATATCTCATTGGGTTTACTAATTCCAACTAGGCTGGCAATAACATTGATCACAAGTCCACATTTGGTTACTCAATCAGTCTTGGTTCTGGGCCTATATGTTGGCCGAGAAAGAAGAAAACTGCCATTGCTCTATCTTTAGCCAAGGCAGAGTACAGAGGGGTAGTTAACATAACCATTCAAGATATGTGGCTACAACATTTTCTCACTGAGTTTGGCATTCAGTTTCATCGGTCGATCGTCATCTGGTGTGACAACCAGAGTACTCTGAAGTTCTGTAGAGATCTAGTTCAAAGTCAGTGGATGAAGAAAATCGTGTTCCAAATGCAATACATCCAGGACTTAGTACATGAAGGGATCATCGACTTATCATTTCATCCTTTAGCAGAATAGACGACAGATATTTTCACCAAGACCTTCACTAAGCAGAAATTCCATTCTCTGCGATGTCGTCTTGAAGTGAAGGACACAGTTGCCTAGCAGTTGTAGTTCTTCTTTTTACATACATTGTACCTTCAGAGGGGGGTTTTTCCCATGAGGTTTTCCCTCTTTCCTCACTTTATTTCCAGTGTATCTTTTGTACTTGGGTACCTAACATGGCCTCGCTTCCAGGACTAGTTGAGTTGAATTTAGATGTTGCATTGGGATCATCACCATGATAATTCGACCTTGCCTTGGTATCATCACCAGAGTGGCGAATTATCCTTGATTCCCTGAGTTAACTCCTCACTACTCTCTATTCAGTCAGTTAACTGAAGACTATTTAACTCTAAGTTAACTCAACTAGGTGGCAGTTCACTCCCGTAACTGCCTGAGAGACTAGAATAAGTGGCAGTTCACTCCTGTAACTGTTGGTGTGTGTCCATATCACTCTACACCACCACTATGGCGCATTGGTTCACTTCAATTCGAACTCATGGAGTTATACAGAGTATATCATGTGTAAATTATTCATTATTCATAACGGTTAATAAGAATTCTTCCTTTCTCTCTCCTTCTTCTTCTTTCTCCAATTCTCTCTGCAAATGTGTGTATTATTGTTTATCTAGATCTATTATGTGCAGGTTCAAAACATTTACAAACACCACTAGTGTATCTTGGAGGGAAATCTCGTCAAGTCCCTCTTGTATAAATCTTTGTATCATATGCCTAGTAGAGGCTATTGAAGATCAATTGAAAAACATTTCATTCTGAGAGGAGAGAAGAGTCGAGACTCAGTTGCAATCTGAGCTTGCATATTGTAATTAACATTCTGAGATTAATACAAAAGAGAAGATTTCATTGTTTCTAATTTCCCGTGAGATGAATGTTTTATGAATGTTGTCTGTGTGTTTATGCATTCATGTATGTTGTAGATGTATGATAGGTTTCCATCTGCAGGATAAGGATAAAATTCACTATCTGTTTGAGAGTTTGCTGAGTTGTTCTGGGTTATTTAGGATAAGTGCAAGGAGTGTGTGACAGAGTGTTGAAAATATGAGAGCCAATGCAAGGAGTGCATATCTAGACTTTGCTTTAAGTTCATAGGAGAATGTTCTAGGAGGGAACACCAGGATAATTTACATACTCAAAGGGGAACCATAAGGTTGTTGAATACCATAGCACAAAGTTGTTGAATACTATGTAGAACTCTTCCAGGAGGGCATTGATTAGGTGCAAGGAATGCACATAACCAACACATTCTGAAGTGTTGGAGAATCTAAGGAAAACCCAGAGTTACTGAACACTCTAAGGGAGAAACTCTGTAAGGAGTGCATTAAGGAAGAATGAGGAGTGTGTCGGAAGATTACTGGAACATATTCTAAGTTAGAAGCATTCTGAGGGCCAGACAAGTGCAAGGAGTGCATAGAGGTGAACTTGTTTCGGGATAAGACTCGGAGGAGAGTCGAGTTCAAGTCTTCACAGTCGAGTGCAAGGAGTGCGTAGAAGAAAAATCATTCCAAGTCCCAGCATAGGAGGAAAATCAGTTTCAAGACCCAATAGTTGGGTTCTTAGGAGGCATATCAAAGGCCACAACTTTGATACTTAGACGTTTTCCCCAATTTTGGAAGGAAGCCAAATCTTAAGTGGAAGAGCTACAACAACTGACAGATCAGTTGCAGGAGGAGATATCTGGACCATCAGACCAGAGTCCAGACATCGACAGGAGAATGGGGTAGTGAAGTCCCAAAGTCCTGAAGTGAAGCGGGATCATCCATCGCCCGGAGAGACAGGTGGCCAAAGATCTAGAAGCTCAGAGAAATCATTCTCCAGGAGTTTTCAGTTCAGCAGAGTGCAAGATCACCGAAGCTTTGAAGCCCAAAGTGGATCCTGAATGTTGATTTCCAAGAGACAGGTGGTGAAAGATCAGAGAGTCTAGGGGATAGAATTCTGGAATATTTGCATGGACAAAGGGGCAATCTCCGTGAAGTCATGAAGAGCGAAGTGGATCTGGACCATTGGATCCAGAAAGACACGTTGCGGAGATCCACATATTTTGGAGGAAAGGTTCTCTAGAAGAGAGTAGAGAGCGGAGGGGGAAGATACTCAAAGGCTGGAGTTCGAAGAAGATCACAGCTGTTGGTTTTGGGGAGAGATGTGGACTGTAAATTGGGTCCTGGAGAAATTCACCAATTCAGAGATTGAAAAAAAGAAAAGAAGCAATTGTTCGCAAAATCTCCTAAGTGTGGAGTCGCGAAAAGGACTGGCTCGAGGTCATAGCTCAAAGTCATGTGGAGAAGAACATTGGCTTAGTCGGAGCCCACGGGTCTCACGAGACTTGTGTCTAGGGGAAAAGGGGCATGTGTAAATTTATTTGGGGCCAGTAGGGTCCCAAAGAGATAATTTGGCTCAGAGGATTGAACGATCCTAGACCGAGAGGTCACACAGCCCCAGGAGGAAGAAGGGGGACTACACCACATGTTGCTGATAGGAAACAACAAGGAGATTATCCAAGATGTAAAAACTCAATTGTCCTCTAAATTTGACATGAAGGATCTTGGTGCTTCAAATTTCATTTTGGGCATGGAAATTAAAAGAGATTAGAAAAAGAGGAAACTTTGGTTAAATCAGAGAAAATATGTCGAGACAATATTGCATAGGTTTAATATGCAGAAATGTAAACCAGTCAAGGTCCCTATTCCTGTTGGTGTAAAATTGTCTATGGATTATTGTCCCAAGACACAGGAAGAGGAGGAGGAAATGTCTCATGTTCCATATGAAAGTGCATTTGGAATTTTGATGTATGCAATGGTATGTACTGGACCAAACATTTCACATGCAATAAGATTTTTGAGTAGGTATATTTCAAAACCAAAAAATGAGCATTGGATAACAATAAAAAGGGTTTTTTTAGGTATTTGTGTGGCACTGCTAGCTATGGATTGTGCTGCCAAGGAAGGCCAATATTGGACAAAGTGTTGGAATTACATGTCTTTTTGGATGCAGATTGGGATGAAAATCTGGATCATAGGAGATCTACATGCTAGTATGTGTTTAACCTGTTTGGAGGAGTGATCAATTGTATGAGAAAAAGATAGGTTGTAGTGGCACTTTCAACTACAAAAGTTGAATACATGGAAACCACTCATGAAAGTAAGTAACCAGTATGGTTAAAAAGATTGTGTTCAGGTATTAGGTTGGTACAACAAGCTATAAGGATAGATTTTGACAGTAAGAGTGCAAATTTTCTGGTGAAGAACCCAACTTATCATTCAAATAAAAAGAATATTGATATTCAATATCACTTTGTTAGAGACATGGTTGAAGAAAAGAAACTTTTGTTGATGAAGGTGGAAACTTTGAAGAATGTTGCAGATTCATTAACAAAATATGTGAGAATTGAGAATTTCTCTTGGTGTAGATGATCCATTTGCATTGTTTCCCTAGATTGTTGACTGTGTAACCCTGTAACCCCCTGTATACAAAGAAAACAACAAGTGGGATAATTTTGGGTATGTGTTATATTATTTGCACGACTACCTCTAGTCACACAGGGGGGTTTGAGGGGGGCCACTAGGCCCCTCGTTTGGGGGAAGTGCCCTCGAGAAAAAAAAAATCCTCGGGAAAAATGTCGTAGTTTTCCTCGTTTTTTTGTGTCACCTTGATTTTCATGTCCATTGTTGGGCGGTTTTTGACACATGGTTTTTGCCGATTTTTTTCTATTTCTGGTTAAGCAATTATGGTTCTTGACTAATCCAGGTCATTGGGTTAGGGTTTTGGATGTTGTTGGATCCTATATGTATATTGTATTGTAAACAATGTATCACAATGAATGAATATAGAATATATTATTTTTCCTAGTTTGGGTTTCCAGGGGAAAAATCTCTGTGTAATGTGTGTATTTTCCATTGTATATTTTTTACTCTTTTATTGAAAATCTATTTGCAGTAAAATAGTGTACAAGGTTAAAATCTACAGATGTGTCCCCCATCATCGATACAAAATTGGCATAGAAAAGAGATGTAAGACAAAGGTTTAAATTAGCATAGACTGACACAAGGATGAAGGTTGGTAAAACTGAAGAGTGGTTCATTTGAGCTGGAACTTCCCTTGAACATTGTGAGGCGTGGAAAATGACTTGGAATCATTAACTCAATGATAGGTAGACAAAAATATAGTGCGACGATAACTGGGGCACTCTTCGGGAGAGCTGACGGAGTATATGACTAATAGGATTGGTTTGACTCAGAGACATGAATATTACCCAACTGTAAGACAAGACACAAACAAGTGCCATGTTCAAGGGCGACAATAAGCAACTGCTATAATGATTTCCAAAAACTCACCCACTTCCCTCAATTTCCCCCCGACCATGAATGGTGAGTACCTCTTTGTTTTTTAATGAGCTTGAAGAGGGTAACAAATGCTTAGTATAGCTCATCTTTGATGATTCCTTCATCACATGTTTAATGAACCTAAAGAAGGAGGGTTTCGGTCCCATATGGGTCCTTCAATGTATAATTTTGTGAGTCCAAAGAAGTAAAATTAGTGGTCTTTTCATGTTTAGAGAGTTTGAAAAGATCTTAAAGGAGACTCCAAGGGTGTTCTTTTTCTTAAATTTAGTCCCTTGAGCCTGAAAAAGAATAAAACAATACCAGGGAGAACTCTTCTAGTCAATATTGGCTAGAGTATTTCTTTTTCATAATTAGTCTATTCAGTTTGGAAAAGGGTTAAACTTACACCGAATGGATTCCCTTTCAAATACTTTTAATGATTGTGAAATGATATAATCTTGCTTGACAATCTTTCCATATTTATAGAGTCTAAAAATATATTAAAGGAGACTCCAAAGAGGATGTCTGCTCAGAATGATAACCATTGATGGGTTTCTTCCCAATCTGATGTCCAGAGGTTGGTACTTTGATTTATACCTATTGGTGGGTTTTTTTCCAACATGATTTCCAGAGATTGGTACTTTTTCTCCAACATGATTGGTATAAGCTAATGGCTTAACTCCAACATGGTGTTTATAGGCTATATACATGCCTCTCAAGCTTGGTTTCATCCGCTGACTCTTCTTCTACACATGATTGGACTCCTAGCTACTAATAAAAATGGGTTTACAAGAGAGGGAGGAAGAAAGAGGATCAACTGACATAGGCATAAGAAATGAAGGTTGATGTACTATATCTAGTGGAAGAATCAAGTCAGCTAGACTAAGTTGCATGGTGTCACCTAGTGATTCAAGTTGAGATGGGATAGTTACTACCCAAGGATCAAATGATTCATAGTGTTTTTGCACCATAGCGGATAACATATTTATCATGGAAACCTGATGTGGGGGATTAGTGGGAGGAAAGGGAAAAAATACCATGAGTGAGGAATCCTTAAGGAGACCTAATGTTGGCCCTTGACCAAGTTTTGGAGAACCTTGGTCTTGTTTGACCATTTTTGGGACTTTGACTGGCAGGTCCAAGACGGAGCGCCCAGGCAAAGCAGAGATAAAGGTATCGCGCCCCCTTTTTGCAATCTTTTTGGGTTCAAGGATTATGTAACAGATATGGGATGATGGTCCATGGGTTTACCCATTCTTATGCCCCATTTGTAAATGTATAAATAAGTAGCTAGGAATTGTAAGAAGAATCAGATCTAAGTTGGCTTTGTGAAAGATATGTAAAGGTAGCTAAGTGCGATTAGTTGTGAAGGATTCATGAATTCTATGGGTTGAGAACTTGTAGAGCTAAGTGCAAGTGTTTTGTAAGTGCTTTGTGCACAGGATGTGTAGAGGCTCTGTGCTTGGATCTGACTCGGGGAAGGAGGATCTGGCGAAGTGCGCACAGATCTCCTATCCTCTGCAAAGTTGGTTTTGTGGCCGATTAGTTGTGAAGGCTTCATGCATACTATGTGTTGAGAATTTGCAGAGCTAAGTGCAAGTGTTTTGCAAGTGCTTTGTGCACAGACTGTGTAGAGGCTTTGTGCTTGGATCTGACTCGAGGAAGGAGGATCTAGCGAAGTGCGCGGAGATCTCCTGTCCTATGCGGATTTGGTTTTGCGGCTCTATGCATGTAAGAATATTTAAGGAAGATAATAAAGAAGACGAAGAGTTGGTGGATGTAACCCCACACTGGGGGTGAACTACATATATCCTGTGTTGTGATTTCTTTGTGTTATTGATGTGATTTATGCTTAGTGTTGAATATTTATGTATGTTAGATGCATCTGATGTAGTAGCTTAATGCTTAATAACATGAATGAATGTTATATCTATTTGACGCTATGTGCTAAATGGTTATATATGCTTAGATCTTGTTGAATACTACACTATTCTATAATTAGGGTTTTTACCTGCGATGTGAATAAGGTTTAAAGACTAATACATATTATTGGCTAAGTGCTTTGTTAAGGTGTTGTAATCATAAATATGTGTCCCAGATAGGTTGTAGACACTTGATTCCTACAACCCCCCCTGCCTCTACCTTGGGTGAGACTTCATTTTCTTCATAGGTGTTGCCGAAAGGGCCAATAGATAGGGTTTTGTTTGTGCATTATTGAAGCCTTAAACCCTAGGTATTCCCCTGTGCCAACAAATGGTTCTATTTCCAGTACCCGAAACTGTGATTGCTAGGAATTGAAGAAAAGAGAAAGCTCTCTGCGTAGATTTGTTGTTGTAGTGTGCAGTATTCTACTTGACTTGTGAATCTCTGTGCTAAGAAGAAGGGAGCCTGATCTGAAGAAAGAGGTAAGATCTTAAATCTTTGTTCTCTGATAAAGGTAAGATAAGTGGAAATTTTCATTTCAAAAGAATGGATCTAGATAGGTTTGATAGATTTTGTCCTAATATGAAAACTAGGGCACAACTAGAAGAGATAAGACTTGATATTAATAGACCTGATAGAAATAGTGAAAGATATGTTATTCCTATGCATAGAAATAATTTTTGGACTAATAAGTGGATGCAGGATCCTAGAAAGAATTTGTTGTAGGTCCATCACTGTGATCCTAGTGCGTAGTACATGAAAGGTTGGGGATCGTTTAAGAGAAAGAGAGGATTGACTCTTTGTTATAATTCCAGAAGACCGAGACATATTGCTAAGGAATGCCCTAGTAGAGGTCCTATTTGTCTTTGTTGTAAATCTAATGAACATGAAGTTTTAGATTTCCCTAGAATGATTGTTAAATTTGAAAACATGAACATGAAACAAGAAAACCATGAAGAAGGTCAAAAGATTAAGGATATGCTAAAGAACCAGAAAGAATCCAAGGCTATATACTTGCAGATGAAAGAAACATTGAATGATCACAAAGACATCAGTTTATCAGAGATATTAAAATACAAAGAGTGCATAAAAACAAGAATACAAGACTTCGACATAGACTGTGTATTGGAGGCAGAAACACAAGTGAACATTATGCCAGAAAGTACTTGGGAAATTTTAGGAAAGCCTGCTATGATTCCTTCATTGGGAGGAATAGAATTGTTTAAAGGAAATGTGATAACCCTATGTGGAAGGCTTACTCATGTACCTATGAGTACTCATGGAACATCGACAGAGGAAGAATTCGAGGTCATTAAGTTTGTTGAGAAAAATGCTCCTTTTGCACTTTTGTTAGGAAGTACTTGGATTGAGAGAGACCAGATCTGAAGGAAAGAAGAAGAGGAAGATATAGAACAAAAAAATAAAGAATTAAGGGATTTCATGGCTAGGAGAATAACATGCTTAATAGAAGAATGGGAGGACAAGTCAAAGCAACTAAGGGCCAGATACCTGACTGTCGAATTTGAAAGAATGCAAGAAGGCTTAAAGAACTTATCCATGCATAAGAGAAGAGAACCTACTCCAAAAACAATAAAAGAAGAAGTATTACCCTCGAAACCTATGAAAGAACCTCAACAGTGTGAAGTTACTATGCTAAGAAAAGATAAGAACAAGAATGGAAAGAGGAATCTCGAGACACATATCACCGGAAATAAAGCAAGAAATCTCAGTAAGAAGAATGCAAATATAGAGAAATTGTAGGAGATTGTAGAGAGGACTTCACAGAAGGAAGGCTTGAAGAAATTTAACCTCGATGGAATAGCAGAACAACGCAGACTGGCACTTCACCACGACAAAGAAATATGATCGTTGGAGGCATCCTAACCGTTAGAATGACACTCTAGAATGGCTAGAAATGCAGTTATTTCTAGAACGATCGTCGTTGGACTGCTGGGACCGCGCCATAATGGATGAAATCGTATTGATTGAGGCATTCCTGCCCATTGGAGGAGTCTGTTATGACATTATATATTTAACCCATCGAATGTCTTACCCGGGACACTTTTTCAAATTGTGATGATCTGAGCCCACAGAGATATGATTTCTTTCACACAGTTCTTATTAAGACCTTGCCATAGATGAACTGGGCGAGCTACCTCATCAACTATTTGGAGCAATATTTTCGTTAAGTGTAAGACCAGGGCTATGATTTTCACTTCAGTTGGTTTATGATTCTCATTGGCTTCATCATTTGGAAGATGCCAGAGGGAGAAACCTTCCCTGAAGTCAAGTCGTCTGAACCATTGGTCACGAGGTTCACTACCCTTTGGTATTCAAGCGACATGGCGAAGCAATGGAAGTTCAATGTAGTGTTCCACACCTATTACTTGCAGCTAAAGAGTGCCATTTAAATTTTCCCTCGCATGATGTCTAATACACTTCCTAGGTTTAGGCCAATAGTGAATTTCCGCATAGACAAGCACTTCATTTACATCACTACGCGAGGAAACTAACACAAAGAAGATCTCCATTCCTATTACAAACTCACCGAGGAAGATATGGAGGAAATAACCAAGGAATGGCCTACAAAATTCCTTGTACTAGTCAAATAGAAAAAAATCTCTGACCTTAACCTCATCGGAAGTCCTGTAGTCACTTGGGAAGAGTATGATGGACCAGGAAGTAGCAAGAAGAAGAAGAAGGAATAAGTACAAGAAATTCACAACACATCAGAGGATACTACACCAGATTCACCTGAAGGGGGAAGAGGTTATGAAGTAGACAAAGAAGAGGATGAAGGGGAAGAAGACAAGTAGGAACAGGGTGAAGTAACACTGCCTAAGGATCCCCTTATGGAGACAGAGACATCTAAGAAAAGAAAGGTTTATCCAAAGAAACCCTCAGCATAGAAGAAGTTACACACCAATAAGCCCCAATTACAGACTGTACCTACGATAGATGATATTGAACTCATCATCACAACTGTATCAGATACTTCCGAGGACATTTTGCAACGAAGTGAAGCTAAACAGGAGACAATGTATGACAGTATCGAGGAAAATATCAAAGCGGTACAACAGACTTTCTATTCGAGCTGCACATTGTCTAATGTGCCATTGTCATCAGGGGTCATAGAAGTAGGAGATGAGCCTACCCAACTATGCAGATTAGAATATGCAACAGAGGCTCACCTTCGTCGAGTACATGAGGAAAAAGAATAGGCCACAGAGGCTCTGAAGAAATAAAAGGAGCAAGCCCTAGAGAAACACCAGGTTGCACATCAAGAGAAAGACGACCTCTAGGCGAAGTTTGCAGAGGACAGAAAGAAGCTTGAGAAATAAAAAGAACAACTTCTCACGGAGTAGATTGGAGTTAAAGAAGCAGTCACTAGAGAACTTCGCTCTGTGCCGAGACTCACACATATGGAAGAGGAAATAGTCGAGAGCCAAGTGGGGAAGCTCACTGAAGCCATTCAACAGCTGTAAGCAAGAGTCACAGAACTGGAATTGCAAGCAGTGTCGAGCACTTCGCAGGAAGTGCGAGATCATAGGGAAGAAACTACCTAGAGCGCAGTCGGAAGAATCAAGGCATTGGCCTTAGAATGAAATAAACTCATCAATCGAAGTGTGCAGACCTATGAGTGCCTTGCAAAGGACCCAGAACTAAGGACATTGGAGTCACAAATCCGGGAAGAAAATAAACAAGCAGTGACAATACAAGCATAGTTCAAGCTACTGTCAGCGGTCGAGAAGATGAAAAGGTCACAAGAACAATGTGCAGTTAAATAATAGGTCCATGCTATCCTGAGTAAAGTCATGGAAGTGACCCAGAGACATCAGCTGGTATAGAACGAAGCCTGCACACATTTTGAGGAGATCGAGGGACAAGGTGCACAACTAGAACAAGTGGTCACCACAGTGGAACAATGCTTGGAAGGACCTGTCACCGAGAAAATCATTCAAGAGTTCACCGAGCAGGAAGCCTCAGCGAAGTAGAAAGTCGAGGATGAGTCACAGGTGAGTGTTGGGGGCCTGTTGTCCCTCGACCAAGTTTTGGAGAAACTTGGTCGCGTTTGACCATTTTTAGGACTTCGATAGGCGGGTCAAAGATGGAGCGCCCAGGCGAAGTGGAGATCGCGGGTTCTTGCCCCCTTTTTGCGGGATTTTTGGGTTCAAGGCTTATGTAATGGATATGGGATGTCGGTACATGGGTTTACCCTTGCTTAGGCCCCATTTGTAAATGTATAAATAAGTAGCTAGGAATTGTAAGAAGCATCAGGTCTAAGTTGTCTTTGTGTAAGATATGTAAAGGTAGCTAAGTGTGATTAGTTGTGAAGGCTTCTTGCATACTATGTGTTGAGAACTTGCAAAGCTAAGTGCAAGTGTTTTGTAAGTGCTTTGTGCATAGACTGTGTAGAGGTTTTGTGCTTGGATATGACTCAGGGAAGGAGGATCTGGCGAAGTGCATGCAGATATCCTGTCCTATGCAGAGTTGGTTTTGTGGCTCTGTGCATGTAAGTACATTGAAGGAAGATAATAAATAAGACGAACAGTTGGTGGATGTAGCCCCGCGCTGGGGGTGAACCACGTATATCTTGTGTTGTGATTGCTTTGTGTTATTGATGTGATTTATGCTTAGTGTCGAATATTTATGTATGTTAGATGCATTTTATGTAGTAGATTAGTGCTTAATAACATGAATGAATGCTAGATATGTTTGATGCTATGTTGTAAATGGTTAGATATGCTTAGATATTGTTGAATATTGCACTGTTCTATAATTAGGGTTTTTACTTGCGATGTGAATAAGGGTTAAAGACTAATACATATTTTTGGCTAAGTTCTTTGTTAAGGTGTTGTAATCACAGATCTGTGTCCCAGCTAGGTTGTAGACACTTGAGTCCTACAACCCCCCCCGCCTCTACCTTGGGTGAGACTTCATATTCTCTGTAGGTGTTGCCAAAAGGGACAATATTTAAGGTTTTGTTGGTGTGTTGTTGAATCATTGAACCCCGGGTCTGCCCTTGTGCCAACACCTACCCCCACATTCTCATACTCAATATTGAAATTTCTCAGGAAAGGGATATTATTAGCAGAGTGGTTTTGGATAGCAGGTGTGCAATAATCAATTTGGTCAAGGATCATAATTTTTCCTTGGTGGGGAGATTGCAAGAGGTGAAAGAACGAAGATGCAACAACAATATTTGCATAAAACCAATTGTGACTAAGCAACAATTTATAATATAGGTGTGAATCAACCACTTCTACATCAAGATAAACAATTTTCCCCTTCAATTCCACAACTAAGGATTGCAATATTCCATAAGTTCGTTAGAAGCCACGTCCATCAAAAACTTTGAGAGTAGTGGGAGATTGTTTAAATTTAGGAGAATCGATGGCCCTCCAACAAGATAAGGACATGACACAAGTTGAGGCTCCTTCATCCAAACTAGTATGATGGATATTCTTCCCATGAACCATGGTGTGAATTTGAAATGTAAGGTGGTGGGAGAGCCTCGGTTTGAAATATTCCAGGTTAAATATGATAATATTAGATGCCTCTGGATCCACAACTACAATATATGACAACAAGGTTCTTCCTTGGCTAGGAAAATTCTGTAGAACTTCGAGTGTTGACATATCATAAGGTGCATGTGCTAAATATTTAACAATGTTGTAGTTTTGGGCACAAAACTGATTCAGAAATAGGATTCTCTATTTGAAGAGGGCCATAAGGTGGAGGAGTAGTGGAAGTGGAGGGCTTGTCAGTAGCACCTCTATTGGAATTGTTTTATGGAGTGATGTCATATGTCTTGGCTCTAGTTTTTAGACTAACCACATCATTACACATAAAGACATGAGCGCTTTTGGGAGCATCCCCATGGTGGATGACTTGCGTTTCCCCCTTTCCTGGGGGTAGGATTTTGGGAAAACATTTGTTGTTTTTGATGTGGGAAAGGGTCGGTTGACACTGTAGGTTAGGAGGTTCCCTTTAAAAATTTTGTGACTTCGTCTCAATGGGAACAATATTTTGTGTAATGGTCATCTCTGCAAATATGCCAGGGTAAATTTGCTTTCCTTTTTGGATTGGTTTCAACAATTGTTTGAGATTTTGTGCTCTCCTATTGGTTAGAAGATGTTTTGGATTTACCCTTATTTTTCTTTTTACCTCTAGGTTGTTGAGATGAAGTGGATTGAACTGCATTCACCTCAGAGGTTTGTGCAGGAGAGGGAGCATATTTTGTATTGGTAACAATATGTAATGAGGCTAGGGTGGAGGCTGGATGGCCTTGTTTTCCAGCCGATTGGGTTGTAGACTATATTTTTACAAATCCTACCATGCCATTAACATGGGATTCTAGGGCTAGTCTCTAAGGATCATTCGACGGGTGATGATAATTAGGAATCAAATCATAAAGTGTGACCACCTGGGAATATACCAAGTCCAAATATTGAGCATGAATGATTACTTGCTCTTTGGTGATAGCACCTCCCGTGGTGACATCTCTAGCAATGGGTGGTAAGATTGACTTAGTGAACCAATCTGCCAAGAGTTGGTTTGGAATTTCATATTTAATCGATTGTCTATGACACCTCCATTCATGAATATGATCAGATATATGGGTGGAGATCAATTTCCTAAGCGAGCTTAGAAGCACAGTACATGTCTCATACCATATTGGCAGTTGGAAATGAGTAAAAAAGGCCATTGTGAGGGAGTTAAAGTTGCTAAAGGAGTATAGTGGCATCTCTATATACCATTTTTCCTTCGAATCCATTAGACTTCTTTGGAAAATTATTAAGTGAATGGAATCATCCATCAAGGAGTTGGAATAAAACCAAATATGGAAGGTCATTACATGATTTTTGGGATCTTCTTCAGGATTCCCATCAAACTTTAGGATATCAGAGGGTAATTTGGCAGGAATCGGTGGCCAAAACATGGCATGTTATATGAGATTGTTAGTCAAACACGAAAAATGAGGCAGATCTAACATATCCAAAAAGGGAAGTTGTCAGTTGGCTTGTGGATACTGGTAGTATTGGTACAACATGGGTATACTAGTAGGACCATATAATGGTTGTGATGGCATGGTGAAACTTGATGATCCTCCCATATATTGTGGTTGAGAGGGTTGGGGAGTCAAAAACATGGGATTCATGGGTTGTGTTAAGAACCAAATATCAAGATAGCATAGAAAAATCTCAAAATAAGTACTCAATCCCTTGAAAAAGATAGAATTTCAGATAATAAGCCTCTTCGAGGGGGAAACCTCCTTATACACCACACAAATTTCCAAATACAAGATAATTCCAAATGAAAATGTCTCCTTGGTATATATATAGGAGACTAGGATGTACAATTACAACTAAAACACCCAAGCCGACATAAATAAAATAACATTACTAATGTAATATGCCCCAATTAAGATTTAATGTGCCACTATTTAGGGCTTATCATGCCCCTCCCCTTGAGACAAGTGTCGTCTGCAACGCTTGAGTAATTTTGGATGATTTTGTATAAAATACTCATCTTCCCAAGTGGAATCTTCAACAGATAGTTTCCTCCACTTAATGAGATACTATGAAATGGATCTATTCCTTAGATAGATAATTCTTGTGTCAGTGATGGCTTCGGGATCCAATATAATTTTTCCTTCCTCATCAAGTTCTAGAAATACAGTTTGAACTGGGATCTTGTCACCTATAACCTTCTTTAAGCATGAAACATGGGAAACTGGTTGTACTCATGAGGATGTAGGAAACTCCAATTTGTATGCCATTGTTGGCATAGGGGTAGACCTAGGGTTCAACGCTTCAACAACACACCAACAAAACCCTAACTACTGGCCCTTTCGGAAACACCTACGAAGTAGGCAAAGTGTCACCTGAGGTAGAAGCAGGGAGGTTACAGGACTCATGTGTTTGTAACCAAGCTAGGACACAGATATGTGATTATAACACTTCGCAAAAGGACTTTAACAACACTTAACATGTGATATGCATTAGTTCATTATCTTTCATTAACATCACATAACAAACCCTAGGACAAATCAACACAGTAATAATGAAGGATAAACACTTCTACCACTTATCACATGGCATAGAGTTAGATCTAACATTCATTCATCTAGCATAAGTAAAGCACTAAGAAACATCATATCTATCCATCATACACAATAGAAAAAACACTAAGCAGATAAATGACAACACAACATAGCACAGAGCACACCAGAGACACAAGATATACGTGGTTCACCCCAGTGTGGGGCTACATCCACCAACTGCTTCGTCTTCTTTATTATTCTTCAATCTCTTACATTCATCCACTCCTTTGCACTAAGCCACAAAGCCAAGCTTCGCCGAGGATAGGATATCTGTGCACTGAGCACCCGATCCTCCTTCCCAAAATTAGGTCAAGGCACAAAGCCAACTCCTCTATCAAGCACAAAGCCTTACATACACATTTTTTTGCATGAATCAACTCAGAACTACTTTCGCTTAGCCACTTAGACTTCACTCTCTACGTCTCTTACATCACTTCTCTCTACATTACATTCTTAATTATTTATACTTTTACAATAAGGCCTAATCATGGGTAAACCCATGGGCCGACATCCCATAACCCATTACAAAAACCCTAAGGAAACCCTTGTTGGTTCCACAAATGTCGCAAAACAAGTGAGATCCATGATCTCATCTCCACCTGGGTGCTCCATCTTCGATCAGCCTGTCGAAGTCAAAAAAGTTGTCAAACTTGACCAAGGTTTCCTCAAAACTTGGTCGAGGGACAACAAGCCCACAACACTCACCCGTGACTAATCCCAAGTCACTCAGGTCTGAGAAACACTGCTTCGAAGGCCTCAATCTTCACTCGAGCAACCTCGACTTGCTACTTCGCCCATGCCTCCTACTCAGCAAGCTCTTGGATCATCTTCTCTGTAACAGGCCCTTCCAGGCATTCTTCCACCATTGCAACCACTTGGTCCAGTTGTGAGCCTTGTCCTTCAATTTCCTCAAACACCTTGCAGGCCTCATCCTACACAGGTTGCATCTTCTGCGTGAATTCCATTACCCTGCCCTGGATGGCAGTAATATGTTGTTGTATCATGTGATGTTCCTAAGATCGCTTCATTATTTCTATCGCAGTGAGTAGCTTCATTTGCACCTATACTAACAGTGCCTGTTGTTGCGCCTCCTGTAATTGTGATTCCATTTTCCTTAGCTATGGATCTTCTATGAGGTGTTCATAAGTCTGCAAACTTTTATCACTCAGTTTTTTTCATTCTGAGGTGAGGGGTCTGATCCTTGCAACTATGTTCTTAGAGGATTCCTCCCTTTGATCGTGCACCTCCTGTGGAGTGATCGGTACTACTTGGATCTCCAAATCCATTATCCTCGCTTGAAGATGTTGGATGGTCTCAGTATGCTTCACCACTTTAAACTCAACCGACTCATGCTCCTCTTGTGCCAAGCCTCGCACAGAGTGAAGTTCTTTATTCACCACTTCTTTGACCACATTATTCTCTGCGAGTAGATGACCCTTTCCTCTCTGTATCTTTTCTTTTTCCTCCTCGAGCATCACCTGAAACTCATATTTCTCATTCTCATAGGTGGTTATGCAGTACCTTGCAAATAGTACTTTCTCTAAGACTTTCTCTTTCTCTTGCTTCAAGGATTTTGTAGCCTTCTCCTTTTATTCTTGGACTTTCTGAAGTCGAGACTATGTCACATCTACAAGTCTTCTTAATTGGGTGGGATCATCCTGAAATTATGCAACCTGTGACGAAGAAGGCGCAGTAGGTACTGCACGGACCAATTGAATATCTTGTTGTATTTCCTTCAGCTCCTTCTCGACCCTTTCATACAACTCTTCCTTCTTCGCTCCATATCTCTGTAAGAGGTCCTCTGATGCATCCTCCATCACTCCATGGAACAAGCTAATATCATCCTCTATGAGTGTGGCCTCCATCTAGGGTTTACTGGCATGTGTATTCTTTCTTGCCGATGGTTTCTTTGGTGAAACCTTCCTCTTCCGTGGTGTTACTATTTCAGTAGAGGGATCTTTCGGTGGTGTAGCTTCACCTTCTCCTTGCTTTTCTCCTTCATCTCCTCCTCCTTATCCATTTACTTCGTCTCCTCCTTCTGGCAAGCCAGATCCATTTTATTCCGAGGTGTTGTCCTCCTCATTAGTCACTATATTATGAAATTCCTCCTTTTTCTTCTTCTTCGCACTGGACTGTCCTATATGCTTGAACCAGGTGACCAAGGGGCTTCCTATGATGTCAGCATTATAGAGTTCTACATCATCGATCGATGTCTAAAATTCCTCCGGCCATTCCTTCATGATCTACTCCATGTCTTCATCTGTCAGTTTATAATATGAGTTGGCAAGAAAGGCACACTGTGCCATCTTGGATAGAGGCTACCTTGTAGCTTTGCTTCGCCTTTTCCACTTCACCATAAGCCTCCTTGATGCTCTAGGCCAGGGAAATATATGAGGTCTTCCCTAGGTAAAACTGCTAAGGGTCGGTTCCCTACATGCTCAATCTTGTTATCAAGTGGATCAACACCAGATCCACAACAATCCTCCTGTCGAGCCACATGTATATGCCATGGTAGCATGACAAGAGGAGTTTAATGCAAGCATTAACCTCTTGGTGTCGTCCAAAATGGGGAATCTTCATCACATTTAGTATAGTGGATTGCACCAGATCCTTAATCCATGGCTGGGAGAGCAGGCAAGGCTTCTTCCTAGTGGTCTTCATTAAGTTTCTGTGGGATATGAGCATGGCGTAGTTCTTTCTATCTCCAAGGTTGAAGTCATTGTTCTTCAGTAGTGTGATCTATCCCAACTACGTGTATTCCTTTTTGGATGTACGCGGTGATCAAAGTGTACTTCAAGTCCCGTGGGATGCTATCGTGGTTAATTACGCCAACCAAGGGTGGGATATAATCTAGTAAGATTGACGGGATCTGCTTCGCATTAGCCATATCACCTCGATGCTTACTTCTCTACTCAATCACGGGTTAACACAACTCAAACGATGTCCAGTCGAAGGGGAAGCCTGGAATACCCTAGTTGATGATGCATGTACTCCTTCAGACATAGATTTATCATCCATAAACTTATTAAGAACCTCCTTGACGGATTTCTCTAACTCAATGTGTTTGCCCGACATTCTCAATTTTAAACAGGAAGGTCGGGGTAGGTGAATGGGAAAGTGGATTAAACAATGGATGGAAAGGTCTGATAACACATCTCAACACACAATCACTTCTCTTCTTGTCTTAGATAATCACAGGTAGAAAAAACTGGTCTCGACGGGTTAAATAAGTGGGTGTTGTAATAGATTCTTCCAATGGGCAAACATGCTTCAATTAATTTGAATCTTTCCATTATGGCGCAGTATCAACACCCCCAAACACGGTCCATCCACCCATAAATGTGTTTCCTAGCCATTCTGAAGCATCATTCTAATGGTCAGGGTACCTCCAACGGTCATATAGCTTTGCTAGGTGTTATAACCCTAAATTGCACCACACATGCTTACCTGGCATCAGGCTAACTCATATCCCTTCATTGCCAAAACATCTGCTGAACAAACTCCTTGGAAATCCTCTTTTATCAAGGCCCACGCACCCTAACCCATTACTGCATGCGTGTACACATTAGCTGGCTCACTACAACCCCCCTGTACCTCACAAAGATCTAAAAGAGGAAAGTTGCTGAAAGAAACAAAAGATATGGGTCAGAAAATTGAAACTCTCGGTCATGCATGGCCGAGAGTTCATCCAAAACCCTAGCTCCTTATAGCCTATAAAAGAAGGGGTAGGGGTACTATTTGAGGGAGGAAAAATATAGAGAAGAAACTCTGCCCATTTTCCGAATCCATTGTCCCAATCCTTTATCCTTTCCTCAAGCCAAAGGAGAATTAATGCAAAGCAGTTGGAGGACAGAAGAGGAGGAGCCCAGGATCAGGATCAAGGAGCAGTGGCCGGTCTCGACTTTGATTGTAAGTTGATTCATTGTTCAAATAATAAAAGAATACTTTTCCCGTCCCAATGCATGAGTTATCTATGGTTTGTTTAATTTATTCTTAATTTCTAACCCTTAAGTAGAAAAGTAGCATGCATGCATAGTTGTTTGTCTTGATTGCAGGTTATCTTTGGAAGGAGTAGTGTAAGAAAGCGGTCAAAAGCGCAACGGAGGGTCTACACCAAACATTAGTAACAAGGTTAGTAGTTCCTTTCCATGCATGTATTGTGAAAGAGGGGTTTGAGTTTTGGGTTGTAGGTTAAAAAGTAATTTCTTTACGGTCAAAATCTGCATGCAAGTCTGACCCTAGTTTGCTAGTCCATAGGGTATTTTTCCCAACAACAGAATTGGTGACCGTACTGGGGATGATACTCTTTAGGGTTTCCGGATTTAGTTGAGTTTTTTGGGTAGTTTAAGAGATTAGATTTTCTGTTTCTTTGCCTGTCTTTTTCTGTAAGGCCTAAGCTAGCAGGGAGCCTGGTTCTTTATACCAGTTTTTCCTGACTATTGCTTGACGGTAATTGTCGGGACACACAGAGGTACACGCAGCCTGTAGAAGGCCTGCATGCGTGTACCCGCACCCTAACCTTCTATAGCCCACGTGTGAACGCTAGTTGTAGAGGTTTCAGTAGTGTGTAGGAGTTCAGAGAACTTGAGAGACAATCCTCCTCTTCCCTGTCAGAATCATACATTCTCAGGGGGTTTCTGGATCCTGTCTGAGTCTTGCTGGTTCGCAGTCCTGTCTCAGTTTGTCTTTTTGTGTTTTGTTATTCCTTGCAATTATTTTTCTTTTATGTTAGAAGAAGCATCCAAGCTTTCAAGAGACCCTGGTTATCAATACCAGAGGCCTCTTCCTGGTCTGGGATACCTGTGTTTATTTTTTGTCTTAGAATTTATACATACACGTGGCCTGTACAAGGTTAGACCACATGTACACGCGTCCTGGTGCAGCTCAGCACACGTTCGCATGCATGTTGTTTCAATGATAGTAGCATGCTTGACAGGTTGCTTTTCAATCAGGGTGGGGCATTCATCCCCTCCTTTGGTGAGAAGTGTTCCTCTCAGGTGTTTGAGTATAGGTTTGAACAGTCAGTAGGTTAGGGCCTCTTACCCTTAGCCTGTTTTTTCTTAGTTGATAGTTGATAGAAAAGATAAAAAGAAAAATTTTGTTTTATGTTTTTTAGACAAGCTTAAGAGTCATTGATTTCTTGATTTCCATTGTGTGTCTTTTCTCTGATTCTTTGCAATCTGTGCTTTAAGCCAGAATTTGTTTTTCTTGGTTTTGTGCTTGTCGATGTTTTCCCTTTGTTGCTTGATTAGCACTTAAATTGAAAAAAAAAAAAAAAAACTTTTCATTTTCTTCTTTTTTTGAAGATTGTGATTAGCATAAGTAGCTCGTAGTCGAGTGAAATTCCTTTACGTTTGTTGCATAAAATCTTAGAAAAATTGAAAGAAAAAGAAATCTTTCTTTGTGAAAAGTTGCTCAGTTTTTGCATTTAGTAAAAGTCTTTTTGTTTCCAGCATTTTTTCATTCGTTTTTTCTTTCATCTTTACACATCATCAGTTTCACCTCCATACCCCGTGACATAAGAAATCCCATAAAAGCAACGCTAATTTAAAATTTATTAGACTTTTTGTTTGTAGGGTTCACACACTAGTTCAGGTCTAGGGCCTTGGATTAGGTTGGAGAGGAAACTCTCCAAGGCCATTCAAAACCAAACATTAGAGTCTGTGATAGGGAGAATAGAATTCCAGTTTCATGGAAGTTACTGGGACCCCCCTCTAACACAAGGGATAAACACGAGGTCACGTGCAGAAAGGTAGTGGAGATAACCCCTCCAAAGCCGGACCAATCATAGTGGAGAACACATATCAAGGGCTTGTTTTTGGATTCCGTCGTTTGCATTTTCCACGGGGCTTTGTGGATATCGAATCCGTTCGAGGTCCTTAGTTGTATTCTGGACCATTTTCTCTCGATACCCTTGACAAGTTTCAGACTTGATACCCTGCTCATTGTGGTCTACCCGACTTTCGACTGTACCCGCCTGGTGACTGTTCACGTGATGGAAACCTAGTTGCCAATATTGTTAGGGACATACACAGGTGACTATGGGGGTATACCGTGGTACCTAGGATAGACATCGGGCCATGCTTTGCAGAGTATACTCGGAGGGTGCTTCCGTGTTCGAGTTGCACTTGCACCGGTAAGTTTCTCTAGTGTTGGTTGTTGTAACTGTTCTTCCAACTAGTTTAGAGTTTGCTTGTCTTATCTCTTAGGGGCTTCTTTTTAGTGTGTGTTACTGTTTGAACGTGTATAATACCTTAGTGTGTCTTGGATCTTCTCACATAGTGGAGGATCCCGAGCTCCATCGGTCACGAAGGCTTCTGGGCCTACTACCGGTTATACTGGAGCCACCCCCACCACCATTGAGGCGGAAGCTATACCAACAAGGGTCTTTCGAAGAAACCGGGTTACAAACCATTGTGCCCAAACAACTCCTGGACGAATCAACCACCAATCTTGGCTCGCTTGAAACCCCAACCACTGATACCTGGCCATCGGTTATTGTACCAATCCAATTTTACGAATGCTTGTCAGTGCCTCACACAACTATGGAAACAAACGTTGTTACTTCCTCTAGGAATTCTTCCATTCCCACCACAGTTGCTACCACAGGAGAAGCATCTCCTAACTTGCCATTGTTGGTCCGAGTCACCATGGTCTCGGTCGCAACTATGTCGCATAGTGGGCCAAACCCGTCTATGGCAGCAGCCACAGCCCCCTTTACACCTAGTGCGACAGGCCCTCCGTTCTCATATGGTATGCCTAGTTCGGGCACAAGTCCTGCACTCACTCACTCCACTTTACAGACTTTGGGTCTGGGGGCAGGGAGCTCTAATTCTCCTCTGCAAGTTCAACTTGGGGGCACTACTGTCCCTTTTAATGCTTTTCCTTACGCTGGAGGTCATATCTCTCCTTCATCCCCTTCACTTGGTGGTCTACATCAGCAGTCCACCGGGCAGCCTGCACACACTAGTTTATTTAGAGCCGTGAGTCAAGGAACACCTACGCACACCATGCCGGTAGGTTCATCGTTGTTTTTTTGGAATGGGACATTTGGTAACAACACTTTCGCATCCAATGCTTTCCCATCTGGGGGCACTCCCATTTTTGGACAGTCTACTCTGGCACAAGGTACTATTCCTACGTCGAGGGCACATATAGCAGGACCTTGGAACTCAGGACAAGGATCCATTCCTTCCTATGGAATGTCGTTCTGGGGTAATTCCTTCCATAGTCAATGGAACCCTGGACAAACTACTATGCCTCTCCCATCAGGACCAGCATGGGGTAATCCTTCCCAAAGTCCATCAAACACGATGAATGCCCAACATCCTATGTCCTTTATGGGAAATCAGCCAATGATGTCTCCACACATGCAAAATCCTTATGCTGGTCAGGGCCATGGTTTTTACCAGAATCCAGGCCAGCAGCCAAACTTTTCCTGACAACCTAGTGCCAGTCAAACTCCAGGACCCTTTTTCCCAGGCTATCAGCAGCAACCCAAACTACCATTCCTAGCGATGTTACACTTTCCAGATTTGACAAGGTTGTTAAATGATCCTATTTGTCATGATCCACATTGGACTCCTATGCCAACGAAGTTGCCTTCAGACATTCCAAAGTTCGAGGCCAAGCCTAATGAAGATCCAGGTGATCACGTGACTACCTTCCATCTTTGGTGTTCATCTAACTCATTGAAAGATGACTCCATTCAGTTGTGATTGTTTCAACACACTCTTATCGGGAGTGCTGTGAAATGGTACATCGAGCTCAATCACTCAAGATACTCTTCTTTTGGAAAACTGGTGATGGCCTTCCTTAACCATTTCCAGTTACCTGTGAGATACGACATTGGCACAGAGATGCTTGCCAATTTCAAATAGACAACAACGGACCATATTTCGGATCATATCCGAGAGTGGAGATGTCGGAAGAGTATAATCAAAGTACCAGTCCCACCAACATTCTTGCTTGAGTGGTTCCTTAAGTCTCTGGTCCCACAATTATCCAAAGACATAGAAACTTCTAGAGTTTTCTCTGAAGAAGATGCCATCATGAGAGCTCAATAGTTTGAGCTCATCTATTCTCAGTCTGGTTTATTATACAACATCATGTCGGATGCACCATGATCGATACTGGATAAAACTAGACAGAGAGATGGACCACATGCCGATGGTATCGTTGGTTCCGCACAAAACAAGCCCGCTGAGCAATTGACAAATCAATTGCAACAGTTATCTATACAACACTCAGCGACCAGCCAGACTACTGCTTTGGTTGCTCCCCCTACCCAAACATCGGATGTACACTCCATGCAGTCAACTAACCCAAAGGCCACCCAGCAACCTGAAGGGAAGAAAAAACAACGAAAGAAGGGTAAGGGGGAGAAAAAACCCACTAATAATGCTGGCAAGGACACCACAACAAAGTGGAAGGCGAGGTATACATGCAACTTATGTGCGGAAGACCACCCGACCCATCTGTGTCCTCGACTTACAGAGGCCTAGAAGTTTGTCACACAGCAACAACAAGCAATGTTGACTAATCCCTTTCAACATGGGAAAAATTTAACTCAAGCCTCTACAAGTGACAAAGGGGGTAGCCAAGAAACCTGCCCTCCTCCAAACAATCCCTCATCTACGAACATATATATGGTTAGGGATGATTCTTTCATAATGACTAGAGCACATGAATATAGTAAACCAAGCGCCTCTGAGAAGGGTAAAGAAGTCGAACTCCCATATCTTCCTCTACAGATCGAGAAGACGTTGGGAGAAACAATGACACACATTCCAAAGGGTGCATTTAAGAAAGCTTCTCATAACCCAAACGCAAGGGCCGCCCAAAATTACTCTGTGGTGGAGGATTTATCACAAACCCCTTGTGTGATGTCTGCTTTGGAAGTCCTTCAAAGCTGCCCTGCTCAGAGGAAAGCCTTGTTAACTGCTTCAGGCTCTACTGAGACTTGTAACCCGAGTACCATCGTGTTAGATACAACCGACTTAAAACCTCGTCTTCCTTACCACGTAGCATTTCAGATAGTAGTGGCTCATCCCACGAAAACTTTTACACACAATATCTTCCGCACGGTGGTCAACGAGGGCACCTCGACATGCGTTATGTCGTTAGCATGTTGGAAGGCCATTGGCCAGTCCGCTTTGTCTCCATCACCTACTCTCCTCACTGCTTTCAATGGTCGTTCTTTCCAACCACATGGCATGATTCCTTCTTTCCCTGTGCAGTTAGGAGGGAAGACAGTGTGTGTCGAAGTAGAGGTAGTCGATGCTCCCCTCGACTATAATCTCTTGTTAGGACAGAGTTGGACTTATGCTATGCAAGCTGTGGTTGCTACAGTTTTCCGAGTCTTGTTGTTTCCACACGAGGGTCGGATAGTGACCATCGATCAATTGTCCTTCTCTAGACCTGACCCAGCTTTGGGGGCATCCACGGTTCCCATGATTGATAATCCTCAACCCGGTGTCGTTAACATAGGAGTTGGCTTGTGCCCATCCTTGATGGGTACCTTCGATTACCCACCTCCTCATGACGATTTCAAGTTTATATCTAACCACCACAAGGTTGATATTTTTCAAGTTTCGTCGTTCCGTATGACTTACTTTGAGGATCCTTGGATTCTTCCTTCCCCATCAGCCACGATGGATGAGACAGGGCACCCCGTCATGTCCATTCCCTTGTTGGCCGCTGAAGTAGGGTTCTCTTGCTACCATCGATTTGTTAGACTTAGTATTGCCTTCTGACGAAGCAGTAATCGAAGCACTGACTAGTCCGGACAAACCTTGGGAATATCTTCATCATAGATCGTATTTCCTCCCAGAGTTAAGCTAAATCGAGGCAGGAGAATTCACTATTACCATGACGGGAGATCAGCCATGTCCTATTAATCTCTTAGCTACTCAGGAAATTTATGCTGAGGGGAATATGGAAACTATCGCTGAAACTATACCTATCAACATCTCTCGAAACTTTGGCATCGTGGAGAATGTCTTCGTCGGGGCGAATTGCTCCCCCGAAGAGATTTAAATTTATACAGATCTTTTCAAATAATTCCACGACGTTTTTGCCTGGTCTAATGAGGAAATGCCAGGTGTCGATCCGAAAATAGTTGAACATGAAATCACAATGTATCCTGATGCCAGGCCTATTCGACAAAAACTTCTTCCAGTCAATCCTAAGAAAGCAACAACCATTAAGCTTGAGGTTGATAAATTGCTCAAGGCAGGTTTCATTTATCCTATTCATTTGACTCAATGGGTGTCAAACCCCATGCTGGTCAATAAAAAACAAGGCATGATTCGTGTATGTACCGATTTCCGTGATTTGAACAAGGCATGTCCAAAAGATAATTTTCCAACCCCATTCATTGACCAGATCATTGATGAATGTGTTGGTTGTGAAGCCTTTTCATTCATGGATGGTTTTTCAAGATATAATCAAATCCAAATCAAACCTAAAGACCAACACAAAATGACATTCATTTGTTCGTGGGGTATATTCGCCTATCGTAAGATGCCTTTTGGCCTAAAAAATGATGGAGCCACTTTCCAGTGGGCCATGTCTTTTGCGTTTCACGACCTCAAACATATAGTCGAGGCCTATCTAGATGATTTAGCATCACGCTCTTGAAAGCACAAGGATCATCCTACGCAGATCAGACTAATCTTCGAGTGTTGTCGCTACTTCAGGATTCGCTTGAATCCCAACAAGTGCAGCTTTTGCGTCACGTCAAGACGTTTGTTAGGTTTCATCATATCAACAACAAGGATCATGGTCGATCCTCTTAAGGTGGAGGCAATAATCCAGTTTCCCCGCCCACACACAATATTACAACTTCAGAGTCTACAAGGCAAGGCGAACTTCTTACGACGCTTCATCGCCAACTATGCCGAAATCACCAAAGGCTTTATGTGTTTACTAAAGAAAGATGTTCCCTTTTTCTAGGACGAAGCCACTCAACGCTCTTTCAACGCATTAAAACACGCCCTCACAACCGCACCGTTGCTATAGCCACCTAACTACAACAAGGATTTCTTGTTATATCTGGCTGTCGCAGAGTCAACCATAGGCATGGTTTTATTTTAGGAAGATTATTCATTTTCAGAATACGTGATCTATTACCTGAGCCGAGGCCTCGTAGGACCGAAACTTAATTATTCCCATCTCGAAAAACTTGCGTTGGCAGCAGTTCATGCTGTTCAATTGTTCCATCACTATGTTCTATTTCATAAGACCACCATCGTTGTTGTCGTGAATCCATTCCAGTACATGTTGACACGATGAGTTATAGGTGGAAAAATCAGTAGATGGATGGTCATCCTCCAAGAATTTGACTTGGACTTCATTTCAGCAAAGTCCAAGAAGTCATTGGTCTTTGCAGAACTTATTTCGGAGCTTCCGGTTGAGTCAAGTAACGTGGTGCCTGAGGAATCGCCTATCCGGAGGGATATGTTTTTGATTGAATCTTCAAACCCCTGGTATGGAGATATATTGATCTATCTCCAGACTTTAAAGTGCCCCACCTCTCCTTCTCGTGACGAGCATTGGTGGATACGCCATCAGGCTAAGAATTATCTCATACTCAATGATACCTTGTATCAGAGAGGTGTAGATTGCATCTTGCGTCGATGTCTCACTCATGAGGAGGCCGTCATAGTGCTCAACGATTGTCATACTAGAGCTTGTGGTGGACATTTATCTAGGTTGGAAACAACCCAAAATATTTTATGAGCAGGTTACTTCTGGCCCACACTTATCAAGGATTGTATCGAGTCGGTCAAGAAGTGCCATCCGTGCCAAGTCTTCTCACGGAAGATGAGGACACATCCCACTCCTATGTTTCCCGTCATCACAGTTGGTCCCTTCAATAAGTGGGGGATTGATTACACTACATGCAACCCCCCGTCAGCAAGGGGGCACCGCTATATCATCATAGCTATCGACTACTTCACTAAGTGGGTCAAAGCTATGCCAACGTTTAAAGATGATGGCGAGACTGCAACTCTCTTCTTATTCAACCAGATTATAGCACGGTTCAACATCCCAAGAGAGATTGTCACTGACCATGGCAGTCACTTTTAGAACCAAATGATGTCCGAATTAACATCAAAGCTTGGGTTATGGCAGGAACATTCATGACCTTACTACCCCCAAGCCAATGGGTAGGTGGAAGCTGTAAACAAAACTATTAAGACGATTCTATAGAAAACTATCAACTCAGCCAAGTCAAACTGAAATTTGATGTTATACTCGGCATTATGGGCTTATTGAACATCAGTTAAGACTGCAACCAGTTTCTCACATTTCCAACTTGTTTACAGGCTGGAGGCAGTCTTGCCCATCGAATGTCAAATCCCATCTCTGAAATTGGCAGTACAGTTATTGCCAGACACTTCTCCACTTGAAGAGCGGTTAGTACACCTTGAGTAGCTTGATGAGCAGCGTCGCGATGCGGCCCTGGAAAATGAGGCTCATAAACATAAGGTCAAGTGTCAATACGATAGGTCCATTCGTCCTCGGATTTTTTCTGAGGGCGACCTTGTCCTGGTCTATGACCAAGACAAGGACCCCCTGGGGGGCAGGAAAGTTTAAACCCATGTGGTTTGGACCCTTCATTATCAAAGAGGTATTAAAAAAGGGTGCTTATCGTTTGGTCGATTTTGAAGGGAATGCTTTGGCGGAGCCTAGAAATGGGCTCTACCTCAAAAATTATTACTCATAGAAAGGTCACTATGGGTAACGTTTTGTAACATATGTAGAGTCTTTGTACTATTACTTTTTTACATTTCTTTTAAAAAGTGTTATGGACGTGTCATTGATGTTATCTTTCGTCAATATGGCAGATGTCAAGTGAGTCCGAGGTGTTCGTTGGGTATGCAGACGACGCTATTTGACACACGCGAAGGCTTGCCTCCGCGGCTTGGGTAATCTTTACACCACAGGGTCAGTTGTTATCTTCCGGAGGTATATGCTTAGGTGACACCACAAATAATGCTACTGAGTATAGTGCAGTTATTGAGTTGCTTCGTGATGCATTGTCATTGGGTATCTCTCATCTCCAGGTCTATCTAGACGCTCAAGTAGTTGTGTTGCAGCTAAATAGAATATACCGGGTTCATGATCCAACTTTATACCGACGATTCCTTAGGGTACGTCTCTTAGAACGCAACTTTGATGATATTACATATTTGCATGTTCCTATGAGATTAAACCAAATCACAGATACTCTAGCTAATCAAATTTTAGATTGGCATCTTGCCCACATATAAAAATATCATGGACATAAACATGTAAATACATTTTTGCACACATAATCCATAAGACACAAAAAAGATAAAAACCATATATAAACATCATAAAATCCTCAGAGTACATAGATGGACGCAAGCACCTCAAAAATGGGAACAGTAACGAGTCACCAGGCTTGTGCCCTCAAAAAATATATACAACAAGGTGCTTGTGGCACATAAAATTCTACAGTCTGTTCAGGGCCTATGGGCCCTGTTATAATCATCTACTACACGATCTAAACACCTAAACAAACAGACCCATGTCCAAGGTGCCCCCACAACATGAGGTTGCATGGATGGCAATAGGTCCTCTATCTCTGTCATCGAGACTGTGCGGGTGAGCGTAGTAAAATTCCACTCAATTCGCCTAAGGACCCTCTCGGCCTCCCATGCTGGGAGGTTCCCTGCTACTAATTCTCCCCCAGTGGCAGCAGCTGCGGCTTCCAGCCATGGGCGACGCCTGTTCCATGCATAGTTGGTAGGTCGCACGGGTCCCACATCTGCATGCAATAAACGTTCACCCATAAAATACTCTGGCATACAAAAAATGATATATATTCAAAAGACATAAAAATTACATATGCAAACAAAAAAAACTACAAAGGTGGAGACTTACCCATCTCCCCTCACTCCTCACCAGGAGGCACGGGTATCTCTGGATCTCTAGAGAAGTCTATCCCCGCATATGGGTAGTCCTCGATAGCAGGGATCTATTGTGACAGCCAAGCAAAAAAGTCGTCATCGAAGGCCTCAACGGTCCTTCCACCACCCTGTCGCGGTAGTAACACTGCCCATCTGCACACTGCAGGGAAAGAGGCCAGATGTCCTCGTACTACAACCCGAGGATTGAAGCATGGAACTCTCTTGAAAAAGAACGAACACAAGATAGTCCCGAACCCAAAGTTCCCCTGTGTCCACTGTCGGCAATATGTCAATTGCCTCTTCATACACTCCAGCAGTGTGGTACTCCAATCAAAAATGTGTGCATTCATGCACTGAATAGCACAGTTCATCTGTGAGTGTGAAGCCTGATGCACGGCTGCTGAGCTGGTGATCCGCCCAATAAGCAACAAGATAGTCTGTAGTGCCAGGTTGGTAATCCTGCTAATCGGCACCTAGGAACCTCTACGATTGGTCCCAGCCTCACAGTACTCAGCTACCAACTCTGAGATCTTGCTCGGCCCCGCAGGAAAAGTCTGAAAATTGATTGGTTCCCCTCTCCTTGAGAGGCCAATCAGAAAGTAAATGTCCTCGGTCGTGGGCACCAAGGATTGCCCCTCTAACATGAATGCCTCTGCATCAGGGTGCCAGTAATCAATCAAGGAATTTAGTAGCCTTGGTTGAGGGTGCATAAACGGACATAAAAAGAATTTTAGCAAACCGCACTGCATCAGCATGGCCACAACATTCGGATCTACAACAACTAACTCATTGGAGGCCTCATGCTCCCTTTCCCTCCACTAGACATACATACTGCCAACACATCAAGGTAAAGGAGGTTCAATACTTCTTTTCATTTGCTTTTCATCAATAGGGGGAGGTACACATGGTCTGTAGAGGTGACAGTCGCGTGTACACACGTGCAGGCTTTGATCTTCATGCGTGTTCACGCGAGTTGTCTCTGGACAGCCCGCGTGTACCTAGGGCCGACCTTTTTGAGGTCGACGCCCACCCAAAAAATAACTCAAATGAAGAAAATAAAGTATTGAATAACTAGACAAGGGAGTTTGTACTTACTTGGTCCAAGCAAAAGTTAGTTTCATCCATTGTAGCTCCCAGAATCACGATCTTTGGCAAAGGGGATCTTTTGGCTCCAGATTCAATTTCCAAATCAGCAATGGTGATAATGAGTTGCCAGCTTCTATTTATAGACTTTTTGGCCTCTTTTTGTCACTTTTTTGGCCCCCCTTATCGGTTTCTTTATACCAAAAACCATTTAGAGTGATCTAGGAGTTATATGGGAGGGATTTGATCAGGTATTGGAACAATTTGTTTTGAGTTTCGAAAAAATATTGATGGTCCATAAAAAAAAATATATTTTTTTTCAAAAATCAACTTGAGCATATAGGGTAGGATATCACCCCAACTTTTGCATCTCATTGCCTTTTTATTATGCTATAGGATCGATCCCATCAGGTTGTGACACAGAACCGTCATATCTTCTCTAGAAGTGTCGTGACTTGGTGGTAGAGCTTACCACAACATGGATGCCCTAGGTAGGTCCTGGTTGCATTATGGTGTCCATGTCGTTTCTCAAAACACTGTAGGCTCGGGAGTCCGTATATTATTTCCTGAATATGAGTTTGAGCCTCATTTGCATGAGTCTTTTTTCACTCTTTGTCTTACCCTCAAGACTCCCAAACATAACGGGTCTCCTTTTAAGCCCTTTTCAGACCCTCTAAAAATGAAAAGATTGTTGAGCGATCTTGTGGCCTTTCACGCTTGTTAAACTGAAATTTGAAGTCACGTCTGTCCGGCGGTAGTTTACCCCTTTTTCGGTCCGGACGGTCAACTGCATGAACAAAGGTATACTCTATCGAATTCCTATTCTTTAGAAGAGTATCCTCAAGTATAATTTTATTCCTTTTTCGGGCCTGAGGGACTAAATTTACAAAAAAGAAACCCCCACGAAGTCCATAGTTAAGCTCTTTTCAGACTCCCTAAAATTGAAAAGATCGTTGAGTGACCTTATTCTTTCACACTCGTTAAATTGGTCTAGAAGAATATTCCTGACGGAGTCCATAGTTAAGCTTTTTTAAAACTCCTTAAAACTGAAAAAATAGTCGAGTGATCTTGTCCTTGTCACACTCATTAAAATGGTTTTGAATTGACATCTAATCGGTGCTAGTTTATCCCTTTTGCGAACCGACTAGACTATTGTCGAAAAAGGTACCCCAACGGAGTCTCCTTTTATGCTTTTTCAGACTCTCTAAACATGAAAAACCACCGAGATTACCTTCTCTGGGCTCGTTAAACTTACATTGAAGGACGTTACCATTGTGTGTTCTATCAACCGCATTTGCATACCTTATCCATCAACCTTGTCACAGTTTGCTTCTGCGTCTTAACACCTTTGGCCGCCGGAGGATTTTTCCCGAGTATCATTTTACCAGAACATTAGTCTTTTCCTTGTGCCTTGAGCTTGTATGTTTGCAGTACTCGTTCCTCCATTGTAATGTAATATTCCTTTATTCTTTTTCAAAAATTAACAAAAAGCAACAAAAAAATCAAATATACCCCAAAAAGAGGATGGGAAAAGTATTTTCTTTATTGGCAGCATAATGAGTTTCCCTTGGATAAAGCACATCTGTCCATTTGATTATCAGACTATGGGATGTAGTACGACCTTAGGAAGCTTTTTCTCGCTATATAGAGTTGTGTCCTCCACCATTTGGTTACTCTTCCAAACATATGGAGAGTTTGCGTTGCCTCCTACTTCGTAGACTTATGATTAATAGATATGTTTCCTGAGTCTTATCACTTGTCATGCTATTATCCAAGGGAAGTTTGTCACTAAGCCTAAGTCGGCCCCTCTGCAATATGTCTCTTGTTTGCATACCCGACCATCCTGAACATCCAGTCAAGTCCTTGTTCGAATCATTGAAGCCTTCAGTCCGATCATCAAGATTATCAAGTCCATAACCGACGAGCCGTCGAAGACCTCTGGGTAGTGCAGTTGTACACTCATATTACACTCCTACCCAAGTTTTAGAATATTTTGAAGTTGTTGCTCGAGCTCTAAAGTATAGCCATCAGGCCGAATCAGCTTCTGGAAGATGGATACTGTATATGTATATCTTTCTGATTTCGAGATGTAGCTCTGTTGTGTATTATTCGCATAGTTATTTGACATGGATCTACAGTGTATTTGATTGGTAGCCATGGTTCTATTTTATCCCGAGCATGGGTATGCCCTTCTCGGTGAGACATTTCTTATTTTGCAGACAGCACCTCCTGGTTCTTGATCCTTGGGCTCACTCATTCAGCACATCAATAAAGATTGGTAAAATATTGGTAATGTATTTCGGCCATCAGATGCTCTTCTGACCTCACACATTAGGGGGCATCTGTTATAACCCTAAATTGCACCACACATGCTTACCTAGCATCAGGAAAACTCATATCCCTTCATTGTCAAAACATCTTCTAAACAAACTCCTTGGAAATCCTCTTGTATCAAGGCCCATGCGCCCTAACCCATTACTGCACGCATGTACACGCTAGCTGGCTCACTACAACCCACGTGTACCTAATAAAGCACGAAAAGAGGAAAGTTTCCGACGGAACAAAAAGCTATGGGTCAGTTAACTGAAACTCCTGACCATGCATGGCCGAGAGTTCGTCCAAAACCCTAGCTCCTTCTAGCCTATAAAAGAAGGGGTAGGGGTACTATTTGAGGGAGGAAAAATATAGTGAATAAACTCTACCCATTTGCCGAATCCATTGTCCCAACCCTTTAGCCTTTCCTCAAGCCAAAGGAGAATTAAAGCAAAGTAGTTGGAGGACAGAACAGGAGGAGCCCTGGATCAGGATCAAGGAGCGGTGGCCAGTCTTGACTTTGATTGTAAGTTGATTCATTGTTCAAATAATAAAAGAATACTTTTCCCGTCCCAATGCATGAATTATCTATGGTTTGTTTAATTTATTCTTAATTTCTAACCCTTAAGTAGAAAAGTAGCATGCATGCATAGTTGTTTTTCTTGATTGCAGGTTATCTTTGGAAGGAGCAGCGCAAGCAAGTGGTCAAAAGCACAATGGAGGGTCTACACCAAACATCAGTAACAAGGTTAGTAGTTCCTTTCCATGCATGTATTGTGAAAGAGGGGTTTGAGTTTTGGGTTGTAGGTTAAAAAGTAATTTCTTTACGGTCAAAATCTGCATGCAAGTCTGACCCTAGTTTGTTAGTCCATAGGGTATTTTTCCCAACAACACCAAGGCGAAGTCCCATTCTGCACGGTCCTGTTGTTCCGACGAGGTTAAAATCCTGCAAACATATGAAGTCTTCCATTTGTTCTCTGTAACATCCTATAGCTTTTCCAACTTGTCTTTCTTCTTATTGAGCTTTTTTTTCCTTCTTTCCTGTGATCTGAGTCTCTCTAACTATTTTTGGATTCCTCTTTCCATTCTTATTCTTATCTTCTCCTAGCGTAGTGAATTCGCCTTGCTGATGTGCTCTCAAATGGTTCAAAGTTAATATCCCTTCTCTTATTAATTCCTATGTGGGTATACTTCTTTCTTTCAATGATAGGTCCTTCAAACCTTCCTACATTATTTTGACCTCGACGACTAATTCTCTTGACTTCTATTTCTTCGATTTATCTTCTCATTCTTCTATTAGTCGATCTATTTTTCTAGCTATGAAATCCCTTAGTTCTTTCTTTTTATTTTCTGTAACTTCTTCCTCTGCTTTCCTTTTGATCTGATCTTTCTCAATCCAAGTATTTATGAACATAAGAGGGAAAGGGGCATTGTTCTCAACAAACTTAATGACTTCAAATTCCTCTTCAGGCGATGTTCCATGAATAATAATAGGTACATTAGTAACTCTTCCACATAGGGTTATCATCTTTCCCTTAAACAAGCCTATCCTTCCCAATGAAGGTACCATAGTAGGCTTTCCCAAAATTTCCCAAGTGTCTTCTATCATAATATTCCCCTATGTTTCCTCATCTAAGATACAGTCTATGTCGAAGTCTCCTATTCTTTCATTTATGTGGTGTTTTACCTTCAATATCTCTGGTAAACTGACATCTTTGTAATCATTCATCGTTTATTTCAACTGTGATAACATAGTCTGAGCTTTCTATGATTCTTTCTCTTGATGATTCTCTAACATTCTCTTATTCTCTTGAATTTCGTCATAGTTTTCCTATCTCATGTTCATCCCTTCAACTTTAGCAATCATCATTGGACAATCCTCAACTTCATGACCAAATAGGACCTACGTCGGGGCATTCCTTGGCAATATGTCTCGATCTTCTGTAGTTATAACATAGTGTCAAACCTCTCTTTATTTTGTAAGTTCCCCAAATTCTTCTATATTGTGCACTAGGATCACAATGTTGGACCTGCAATCTACAAAACTTCTTTCTAAGTTCCTACATCCATTTATTAGTCCAAAAATTCTTTCTATGCATAGGAATAACATATATTTCTTTATTTCTATCAAATTTATTCAGATCGACTCTTTCTTCCAACTGTTCCTAGATTTCAAACTAGGACAGAATCTATTAAACATAACTAAATTCATGCTTTCGAAACAAAAAATTTCACTTATCTTACTCTATCAAAGCACAAAGCTTTACCTCTTTACCTCTTTTCTTCAGATCGGGTTTCCTTCTTAGCATAGAGATTCACAAGTCAAGTAGAATAATGTGCACTACAGCAGGAGATCTACGCACAAAGCTTCTCTTTTCTTTACTTCAGTTCCCAACAATCACAGTTTCAGGTCCCAACAACAGAACCATTTGTTGGCACAGGGGAGACCCAAGGTTCAACGCTTCAACAATGCACCAACAAAACCCTAACTATTGGCCCTTTCGGAAACACCTGCAAAGTAGGAGAAGTCTCACCTGAGGTAGAAGTCGAGGAGTTACAGGACTCAAGTTTCTATAACCAAGTTGAGACACTGATCTATGATTATAACACTTCACAAAAGGACTTTAACAACACTTAACAGGTGATATACATTAGTTTATTATCTTTCATTAACATCATGGAACAAACCGTAGGATAGATCGGTGCAATAATAATGAAGGATAAACAATTCTACCACCTAGCACATAGCACAGAGTTAGATCTAAAATTGATTCATATATCACAAGTAAAGCACTAAGCAACATCAGATCTATCCATCATACACAATAACAAAAGCACTAAGCAGATAAATGACAACACAACATAGCACAAAGCACACCAAAGACACAAGATATACGTGGTTCACCCCAGTGTGGGGCTACATCCACCAACTGCTTCATCTTATTTATTATCCTTCAATCTCTTACATTCATCTTCTCATGTGCATTAAGCCACAGAGACAATCTTTGTCGAGGACAAGATATTTGTGCACTGAGCACCCAATCCTCCTTCCTAAAATTAGGTCAAGGAACAGAGCCAACTCCTCTATCAAGCACATATCCTTACATATACATTATGTTGCATGAATCAAGTCATAACTACTTGCACTTAGCCACGTAGACTTTTCTCTCTAAGTCTCTTACATCGCTTCGCTCTACATTACATTCTTACTTATTTATTCTTTTACAATAAGTCCTAATCATGGGTAAACCCATGGGACGTCATCCCATAACCCATTACCAAAACCCTAAGGAACCCCTTGTTGGGTCCATAAAGCCCACAAAACAAGTGAGATCCACGATCTCAGCTCTGCCTAGGTGCTCCATCTTCAAGCAGCCTGTCGAAGTCCAAAAAGTGGTCAAACTTGACCAAGGTTTCCTCAAAACTTGGTCGAGGGCCAAAAATCATAGTACCAATCTTTTGCAATACCTTATAAGTGCCATAGTACTTGGTGATAATTTATTATACTTCTTGTCTTGCTTGAGGTATATCTATTTGTATGGTTGTAGTCTTAAGAACACCCAATTCCCTACTTCAAAACTTCTTTCACTACGGTGCTGACATGTTTATTGTTTCATGTGATTTTGTGCCATGGTCAGGTTGTCCTTTAAGATTTGGAGAACTTGTTGTTGATGCTCGATGTGATATTCCACTACTTGAACCTTAGATTTTTCTTTTAGTGAAGAAGTGATGGAAGAAGGGATGATTTTAAGGATGGAAATTTATTTTAAAATGTAGAAACCTTGGCGAATATTACTAATCCTTCATATGCTAACTATAAATGTTTAGCGATATTTTTGTAAAAATATTCAAATTTCTAAGGATTTTATATAGTTTATATAAAATTTTGGAGATTTTTAAGGTAAAATAATTTTGTCCTTTAGAATTTGGGAGAATCATTTTTATAATAGCGAATATTATTTTGGGAAAAACCAAGGAAAATTAGCCCATGAGTGAAATTTATCCCCTAAAATCATCCTTGGATGGGAGGGTGGTATCCATAGAGTGCCATAAATGGTGTCATTTTTGTTGCAGTATAAAAGGAAGTGTTATACCACCATTATGCCAAGGGTAACCATTTGAACCATTGTGTTTGTTTATCAGAGACAAAGCAATGAAGATATCCTTCCAGACATTTGTTCACTATCTCAGTTTTTCCATCATATTGAGGATGATAGGATGAGCTATGAGCCAATTTAGTACCCAAACAAGAAAATAATTATGTCCAAAAATGTCCAGTGAAGATAGGATCTCTATCACTTACAATAATCTTTGGGATTCCATGTAGTTTTTGAACTACCTCCATGAATGTGGTGGCAATTGTATTGGATTTGAAGGGATAAGAGAGTGCACAAAAGTGTGCGTACTTGGTCAATCTATCAACAATCACCATGATGACACTCTTTCCTTTAGAATTTGGTAACCCTGTGATGAAATCCATGGAAACCTCCTCCCAGTGCTAACTTGGGATGGCTAATGGTTTTAAAATACCTGGGGTCTTAATTGTTTTCACCTTATTTTTTTGGCAGACCAAACATTCTGCAACAAACCTTAGAACATCAATTTTAAGGCCATCCCAAAAAAAAATCCTTCTTGACCCTATGGTAGGTTTTCAAAAATCTCGAGTGCCCTCCTACCAGAGAGGTGTGAAATTCCAATAGTACCTTTTGTCTGATTTGGGACTTCTTACGTAAATATAAGTGATGTTTGTACCACAATGAATCATTTGCCCATGTGAATGTATCTGATGCACTGGAATCCTACTACAACCTTTGAATGAGAGTCCACACATTTTCTTCATTCTTCTATTCATCCCTCGCTTCTATTATCCAATTGGATTGGATGATCGAGATAGCATAGAGAAAGGTCTCAACAACTTCATCCTTTCTTGAGAGTTCATATGCCACAAAATTTCTCTTCACTTTTTTATAAATGATTTCAAAATCATAACCCAATATCTTCGTCACCCATTTTTGTTGTTCTTTTGAATATAGTCTTTGTTCCAAGAAGTATTTAAGACTATCATGATTTGTTTTGACCTTGAAGTGCCTACCTATTAGGTAAGGGTGTCATTTCTTCAATGCATGTAGTATTGTCATCATTTCCTTTTCGCAAATGGGTTTGTGTAAGTCCTTTCCCTTGAGTGCCGACTTTCAAAATCCAAGGGCCTTCCTTCTTGCATTAGGACAACAAAAATGCCATTTCCTGAAGCATCACATTCCACAATAAAGGTTTTTGTGAAGTCTGGTGTGGTCAAGACAAGAGATTTGCACATCACCTATTTAAGTTGTTCAAAAGATTTATTTTCCTCTGGAGTCCATGAAAATGCATCCTTATTAGTTAGTGTTGTTAAAGGTGTTTCTATTCTCCCATAATTCCGAATAAACTTGCGGTAGTAACCTGTCAAACCCAAAAATCCTCTAAGATTCTTCAATGTTTTGGGAATCGTCCAGTCATGAGATACAATATGACCCAAATACTCTACCTCCTTCAAACTAAAGAAACATTTGGATGGTTTGGCATATAGTTCTTTCTCCTTTAGTAGTTGTATCACCTTGTCAACATGTCGCACATGATTCTCCCAAGAATTTCTATAGATTAGTATATCATAAAAAAATACTAACAAAATTTTCGAAGGAAGGGATTGAAAATGGAATTCATCAACCCTTGGAATGTGGAAGGTGCATTTGTAAGGACAAAAGGCATGACCAAAAATTCATAATGGCCTTCATGAGTTCAG
>JZKD02S1269818.1:191933-209077 GCA_000966675.3 Picea glauca
ATCATCAGACCTTGGGAAGAAATCATCTACAACAAAAATAGAATAGGACTTGGATATGACAAGGAAGTTACCTTTCATATTCCTGATTATTCTAGACCAATCAAGTTCCAAAGTGATGGATTCCTTCAAGAAGCTTCAACTTCACCTGTTCAAGTTCAGAATCAGAATGATAAGTGCCAACATTGTAATCGATTTGGTCACAAGGAGAATCGGTGTTTTGATCTCCATCCTTGCCAGCATTGTGGCAAGCATAACCATTCTTCATATAGATGTTCAACACTGAAGAAACCTGCAAGATTGAAGATTCATTATGAGTGGATTGATCCTTGGAAATGGTCATCACCAACCAAGCGATTATATAAGTCTTACCATAGAATTCAATCTCAAGTAAAGATCAATATTGTAGCACATAAAAAAAATTTACCTCACATAAGTGGTCCCCTTATGGAATAGCTTTCGAGCATGGCCCTCACGGGATGAGATAACATGTGGTTTTTTCTGCATGCCCACTTTGTGTTGTACTCAAATGGAACAAGTATGGTACTCTATTGAGCCTAGAAAGGGGGAGTACAAAGATGTAACTCTCATACACCTTAAGGGGGGGAGTTCAAAATTCCAGTGAAGATGGTTCATGAAACCACTTGTGGTCTCTCCTTTCAGCTGACAAAGGGGGAATTGATTATGGAATTGAATATGGTTGTCAGACATAATGTTTCGACAACAACAAACATCAAGTATGCCAGCTAGGCATGAAATTTTCCAAATGGGCAACTGCAGTCTGTGGATGACAGACTTTGACAGAACCTCAAAGATGAGAAGCAATTGGAACTCATACGATATTTCACCAGTTACACATTCATACTATAAAAATGCATAAAAACATATAAACACATAGTATGCAGGAAAAATTGCTTTTCTATTAATCTCTATGTATCTATACAAATGATTTACAAAACAAATTGGACTACTCAGAGTCTCAGTTCTTTCAAGCTCTCTCTCAGAGCTTCCAAGACCTCTCTCCTGAGATCTCTCCTCTTTTTCCTCTCCTCTGAGTATTATTTCCCTAATTACCCCCCACTTACAAAAACAAGGGCTCTATGAGCTTATCCTCTTCACCGTCTTAGTGCCATCCCTTTCTCTGTTGTAGAACAATACTTATACAGCTACATTACATAAATGGATGCCCAGTCCTGACTACGTCCTAGGCTTGTTGCATGCTACCATTTAAGGAAACCTCAACCACTACCTATACAGATGCGTGGTCGACTCTTACAACCTTACAACATGAATGATCGACATCGGATCATATTCAAAAATTTAAAAATGGGAGGCTCACCACCTCTCCCTTTATTCATTGATTGATTACGTGTTGGCGCATGTGATGAGGTGGAGCGATGATCCTACATCATACTCCCCTACTAGAAAAATCATGAGCTCTTGCTCATGTTCTCCTCTTCTCCAGTGTTGAAATCCACCTGGATCCAAAACTTTCCCTTGGAGTTGTCCTCTTGCACCTCTTCTTCGCTGATGTTGCTACTTTCCTGTTACTCTTGCAGGTTCTCCTCTGTTCAACGTCTCTCTACTGACAAACTCTTGTGCTAACCTCAACATCAGCTTTCTAATTTCCTCAATCACCCTGTCCAACTTCTCTAGTGGTTGGATCTCCTTATGCAGTCCTCTCTACTGCACTCCCTTCTCCTCAGTGGGTAGATCAACTTGATCCCCCTTACAATTTTATCTATTTCTTGTGGCCTTAGCTTTCCACCCTACCGCAGACTCTAGTCCTACCGTCTTAGCACTGAGTTATTGCTCAACTTCTTCCTCTGACAATTTTCCTTCTGTCGGCTCCCCTATTGGTATATCCCCAACTTCTTCCAGCTGCTCCTGGGGATGGTATGCTCCTCTACCTATCTCCAACTTGACCTGTTGGATGTGCAAGCTTTGCACCATTACCCTTCTCTCTAGGGATTCCAGTTCTTCATACAGATCAACAAAATCCATGTTGTATGATTCCTCTTCTACTGCAAGCTCCGGTGCTGCAGTTATCTCCTGTTCAACTTCCTGACTGAAAATTTTGAGCAACTCGGCTGAATGCTCTTCTCCTTCTGCTGGGGTAGACATTAGTGTCTGTTCCATTTCTTCCTCTTATTTGAAATTTTATGTTGGTTGTCCTTCTTTTGTTGTTGCCTCTACAACACATGCTTTGGCCTCAATTGGACTATTTGGTAGGAATACCTGAGTTCCCCCAATCATCAGAATGCTTTTCTGATCCTCCTGTTGGATGGTGCAAGTCTTTAACTTGTCATCGTATTCATTCATGTGGTCTGCAAAACCACATGAATCTTCACCTATCAACACTCCTTGCTGACCTGAACTCACTGTTGAGTCCCTGAGACTTTTAGACAGTCTCATTTCTTTCCCCTTCCCATCTGGAAATTGGGGAATTTTTTGTTGCCCACATGGCAGACTACGAGATCCGGTGATCCCATATCAATGCCCACTTGGAAATCTAAACTTTCATGACTGCCCCCTTGGCAGTATGCGAGACCTTATGTTGATCTCTTCCCATTTCCCACCTAGCAAATCGAAAATTCACTTCTACCCACCTGGCATTTTATGAGATCCTCTACTAATATCATGTCATTACCCACCTGGAAATATGAATTTCCACTGCTGTCCTCCTGACAGTCTATGAGATCCTCCAATGATCTCACTTCATTTCCCACCTAGCAATTGGAAAATTCATATCTTCCCTCCTGGCAGTTTATGAGACCTGAAACTGATCTCCCTTCCTCATCACTGAGGGTTTCTCCAACTTTTGTCTCACAAATGAAAACCATCTCTGTGTCACTGAGGTTTTCATCATACCTTAGCCACTTCCTCAACTCTTGTTGTTGTTTCTTGGCCAACAACTTTTGAACACGCCATTTGGCCTTCCTGTTCAGAATCCATTCGTACATCCAATGTACTTTTGCCTCTTGATGCATCTTCAATGTTAGTTGTTCCATTCTCTCTCTTATCTCAGTGAGCTCTTTGTCAATTTATGCTTTTCTTTTCTGTTTGTGGTCAATGCCTTAACCACACTTTTGGCCTTCAGTAGCCATCTTATTCCTCTACCTGCCCTCTTGGCAAGTCTATTTTTTACTCTACAATCGATATCATTTCCATCTTCTCCTACAGCTCACCTGGATGTTCAATTTATTGCACACCTTGCAACAATCATACACAGAGCATCAATACTATGTCTTCCTTCACCTGTTGTATCCAGGAAAATTTTAACCTCTGATACCATTTGATGTTATTAGATCATCTCTTTTCACCGTCTCTTCTTGTCTACTTTCTGCAAACAAAATTTGACCTTCTCTTCTTTCTATTTCACCTAAAATCTACAAGCGAAAATTCGGCTCTGATACCACTTGATGCAGACCCCCTACTTGTGCCTTGGCAGGGTCCGTTGACCTCCCAGTCAGTATTCCCGAGCCTAATTGGCTCCCTAGTTCCCTACTGGTTCAACGAATCCATAGGTCCAAATGCAAACTCAGCCTCGCATGAATAAGAACTGAGCGTGAACTCCTTCCCCACGTGACCAATACCCATGACCATTGGCTTAACCCACAAAGGGTGCATCGCCTTTCGCGACTTCGCAATTCCTATAGTGAGTCCAACTAACTCCTTCAATCCTCAAAACCTCAAAATGGGCTAACAATTCCTCAGCTCCTCCCTTATGCCTTCGTTCATGTGACCCCTCCCTATGACCTAGAACTAACCCTCTGAGCATGTTGGAACTTCACACTTCGCGAAGTTGGAATTCAACCCAACACTTGTCCTTCGAAAGCCTGATCCCCGAACTTTTGATTTGCCTTGCCTAGATCAACAGTCATCCCCCTTTGTGATCTGATGGCTCATATATTTTCGTGATTTCAGGAATTCACGTGTCACGAAGTCGAAGTTTGATACACCTTGGATCCTCTGATCCCCGAAATCTCGATTTGCCGAAATGATGAAACATCAATACTTCAGATCAACGACCTACAATCTGACTTGATCCAATGGCTGTGATTGAATTGCAATTTCATGATTCAGGAGTTCCAACAACTCCACCCTTTGACTCCTTCAGTAACGAGTCAGTGAAACATCAAACACTCGCCACGCGTCCTTTCTGATGGACAGTCCTGATTCTTTCGCCAACTCTCCTTTCGTGAATTTTCTCTGGCCTTCACCTTCATTCTCTTAGTGGCCAAATTCTTGATGGATGTGGATCTCTACCACATGTCACCTCAGATCCAACAGTCTAGAATGATTTCATGATTTTGGTGATCACGAGTCTTCGTTCTTCGCCACCCTTATATGGCTAAGTTTCAAAACCCCGATGGCTTTTGGATATTCTCCACATGTCCTCCACAATGGATGTTTAGATGGTTCTCTTTGCGGTTTCAAGATTTCATGTATTGGGGTATGGAGTGCAGTCTTCTTTGCTTGTTTAACTCTCAATTCCCGACTTGTGTGGATATCTGCCACGTGTCCTCTCCGATGGATGGTCCCGATGATGTCGAGACTTTTATGAGTTTGTCCTCCTGCTTACACAAGGGTTAAACCTCGTGTGCCTTCTCCTGGATCCAGCGGCTGTCAATCCTCGGTGCTCAAATGTGACAATTCAGATTTGATATTTTGTTTGCTCTCCTCCTACTTTCTGGACATAGGTTTGATGGTCCAAATTTTCTCTTCCGCAGTTGATCTACGACTGTTGTTATTTTCCTCCTAGGATTGTGATTACTTCCTGGGTTTGGAAGAATTTTCAAAGTTTCGAAGGTCTCGGCCTTCGATTTGTCTCCTGCGAGCCTTGCAACTTTGGGTCTCGCTTGCGTTCTGAAAATGCTATCTATCCTACGCTTATGGATTTAGAATAAGTTCTTCTCCTACGCACTTCTTGCGTTATCTCTTCTAAACTTAATCTCCTCGAAGACTTCAATCTCCCACGCACACCTTGCATTCTCGGGATTTTTTCAAACTCAGATCTGAAGTATTTCTTGAAAATAAATGCTTCTCACCCTCCTAGCGTTCTTATTGCTCGATGAACACCTTGCAAAGCTTTTACAGAATACTCAACGATTTTGTCTTCTCAAAACTCGAAACAGAGTTCTTCCTATGCACCCCTTTCAATTCTACTGATGAAGGTTCACCGCTATCCCTCTTGAGCCTTCCTGAGGTTACTTCACCTCCATCAACGCACACCTTAAGGACTATGTGCACTCCTTGCACTTGGAACCTCAAAGATGAGAAGCAACTGGAACTCATACGATATTTCACGAGTTATGCATTCAGACTATAAAAATGCATAAAAACACATAAACACACAGTATGTAGGAAAAACTGCTTTACTACCAATCTCTGTGTATCTATACAAATGATTTACAAAAAAAACTGGACTACTCAGAGTCTTAGTTCTTTCAAGCTCTCTCTATGAGCTTCCAAGACCTCTCTCCTAAGATCTCTCCTCTGAGTCTTATTTCCCTAATTACCCCCCCCTACAAAAATGAGGGCTCTATGAGCTTATCATCTTCATCGTCTTAGTGCCATCGCTTTCTCTACTGCAACACAATACTCATATGGCTACATTACATAAATGGATGCCTAGTCCTGACTACGTCCTCGGCTTGCTGCAGGATACCATTTAAGGAAACTTCAACCACTACATGTACATATGCATGGTTGTCTCTTACAACCTTACAACATGAACGATCTGCATTAGATCATATTCAAAAATTTAAAAACGGGAGGGTCAATGCCTCTCCCTTTCTTCATTGAATGATTGTGTGCTGGCGCATGTGATGAGGTGGAGCGATGCTCTTGCATCAATCACCAATTTTTTGTTGTGGAAAATTCCCCCCTATAGATAGGTGAAACCTCTCTTAGATCAAGATTCAATACCCCTTTGATCCAATATAGAGAGAAACAAACAGTTTTCTACTTTCCCCCTAGATACACTCTATATGTCAACAATTAGAATGAGAAGAGAAGGATGGATGACTTACCTCTTTTACCTTGATTTTCCTCGCTGCTCCATCCCTTGATCTTGATGTCCAATCCCTTAGTGAAAGACAATTCCTACAAAGAACACAACAATATCTCATTCTTCTATGATATATTTTCAAGAAGAATAGATATATCTATGTTGAATTAGACTAAAATAGACATGCATATAGTTAATAATATAAAAATGAGGGGGCCCCCGGGGGGGCAGCTCAATTGGCAAGTGCCGTGAAAATGAAGTTCCATGAGGTTTCGAGTTCAATTCCCCCCGACTTATCTTGTGTGCCGCGTAAGGGGCATCGTGGGCACACCTGGAGGTTATAGGGGTAGCGGTTGGATAACACGGCCACGTGTAACGCGAGCACGTGCCCAACTAGTTGTTGATTCCTCCAGACACAAAAAAATAAAAAAAAAATAAATAAATAAATAAAATGAGGGGAATATTCCAAGTTATGTATTAATAGAAAGAAATAATTAGTGAAGCACTTACAACCTCAATATTGATGTCGCAACAATTCATCCAAGCTCTCCTTTCTATCCCCTTGAATGTCACAAATTCATAAGTATGATGCTCTAGATTCTCCCCCCTTTCACTCAAGCATGGCCTCAATTATATAGTAATTTAGGCATAACAACCACAGGATAATTTTTAGGAGAGGATTTGGTCAAATGAGGATTTGGATGAACCAACAAGATTGACCTTGCCTTGAATAGAGGGTAGCTCGAACCAATCCCTTAACCAACTAAAATCTTCCAGAAACAATCTAAAAAACCAAGGCATGATGGTTGCAACTACTTCATTTCCCCTCCATAAATGAGCACAAGGTGAGACTATCGCTCCCTCTAAGTGTATTTGGGAGAAATTTTCAGGGTTTATCCCTCCTTGTATATGGGAAGGGGAGTGATGAAGTTTTAAAAAGTCCAAAAAATCAATAAAAAAAGGTAGTATTTCGACCTCCAAATGATATATTTCCTCCTCAACATGTGTAGGGATTGTGACATACAATTCCTCATGGTGATGAATTTGCGACACATGGTAAAGTGTGACACTTAGATGTGTAACCAGTGAAACACTTGCAACACTTGTGACTCTTAATTGTGACATTTAGGTGTGTAACGGTAAGATTGGTATCTTGATTATGATGATCCTCTTTAACCAATGTATCCACCCCTTTCCACCATAAAATACCATTACATTGTATACATCATTCTATCTATACCTTCATCCAATCAATAGTGTTTGTGATGCATAAATGTAGTGCATCCCACTCTCGACCAACTATATGAAAAAATAACAACTCGTTAATAATTAGGTACCATTAAAAATATTAATAATTCATGGAAGAATAAATTTTAAATTGGTACAATATAGATAAAAATGAATAAACAAAAGTATTCACTTTCCGCATTCTACCTTTCCCCAACATGACCTCCCCTTCAAATTTGTTGATAGAGTTGACATCCTAAATGAGAGCCACATTCATATCTACTACTAATTTAGGTAGATATTGAATAATATACACCAAGGATTCATATACAATATGTCCCTCCACCATAGAACCCTTAGGATGTTTTATTTGTGTAAAAAAGGTCTTCAATGATTTCAAATTCCTCTCCACCATATACATTGGCATTGTGTGCACATGTCCACACATTTCAATCTCCTCAACTTAGTGTATGAGGTAGTGTTCTTGTGCATTGAAAAATGTCAGATGTAGGGACTTTTTCATTTCACACATTAGGAGAGGAAGTTATCTCCTCCAATAATTTATATCTTAGTTATGGACTTCTTTAGATGAAAACCACCTACACATGATCTAATAAAATCATAGGTTTAAGCATATACATTGCAAGTAAAACATACATCAACAAGTTCTGCAATGAATATTTTTCCTAGAAATCGTTACTTACCTCATGTATTCGCCAAGATCATATATGGCATGTTTTACGTTTTTTTCAAAGTTGTCTGGAAGAAATAGAGGTAGAACATATTGTAACAAAAAAGGAATGATTATAAACATTAGAGATAGAACATACTGTAACAAAAAGGTTAACACAAAAATACCAAAAACATGTATACCAATATAGAAATATAACAAAATAATTATCTTAATAAAGGTATGCTAGTCATGAGTTTTTGCCCCACCAAATTCACCTTTCTCCGTTAAGATATTATTTATGATTGAAGAAAATCCCGTGGGAAATTTAATTTTCCTACTGACCTATTTTACAACATTGTTTTTTTGTCATGTAAATAACCATGGAAGACTATCTCGATGTCCATCGATATTTGAATTAATCACATTTTTCATTGCATGATTGGCTTCCTGAATGCCACTACAAATTTTGTCAATTTTTTCTTTGTCACTCCTATCTAAGATTATCCATAATGTTTATGTTACATTCTTCCCTATATGCATTGTATCAAACAAATGAGCTATTTTTAGGTGCTCATAGTAGGGAAACCTACTGAAATGTATAGGGTATCTTTTCATTCCTCGTGGAAGCCCATTAATGCCTTGACAACATTTATGAAAAATAAAGGAGATTACAACAATAATTCTTAGATACAATAAACAAAATTCAAAACAAATAAAAATTGTAAAACATTAATATATATGATACATGGACTAATTTCTTACCTTGACGATTTATATTATATTCCAACTTCCATAGGTGAGGTGTCATTCTTCGTGTTTTTATTCTAGTCTCTTCTTTAAAATTGGAAATATGTTTTTTTTTTGGTTTGATACCTATGGTTCTTAAGGAGGAAGTGCCTATACTCATCAAACACCTCCTTTCCTAAATTTCTTGAATGATGAGATTTCATCCTAGGACCACATACTGGACATGCAAATTTACCCTTTGTTTGAATGCCTACAACATATGGATTAATGTCAATATCAATTATATATCAAGGAATTATTTAAAAAACTTGCATGATATTTTAAAAACATTATATACTATTAAAGTGAAATAGTACATTGCATACCACAAAAATGTGTTATCCCCGGTGCATCATGAATTTTCCATGTAAGTATTCCATGGACTTGAAATTTATTTTTCCCTATTAGTCTAGAGATGTCATAGATAGTGATGCCATCCCATAACTTTAGTAGCTCGTCAATAAGAGGCTCAATATATGCATTCATATATTTAACTTGGTACTTACCTAATTGATTGAAAATACACATCATTGCTACTTTATATATATGTATATATAAGACATTATGCAACGAAAAAAACAAATTAAATGTTATGATAAAAAAATAATTGTAAACAAATACCTGGAATGATCATTGCCAACATTGTGTACTCCCTCTTTATTGACATCCGAGGAAGGTTGTTTTTTATAACAAAAATATGCCACACTGAGTAAATAGACTTGACCTCTTCAAATGGATCGATAGTATCAAATTCCAATGAAAGCTTAATATTACAAGGTTCTTATTTAAAAATTGGCCATCTTTCTGTGTTGTTTCTATTTGATGCAAAACTATTTGTAGGCATTCTAAGAACACCATATTCACTTTTGTTTTTTGCATGGTAATCCATAAACTATGATATGCTTTGGCACATGAACAATCCCTAAAAATGTGGAATTATGGGAATATGACGAAGAACCTTGCAAGGCACGAAGAACCTTGTGAGGCACGTGTTTTGATACTTTATCAATTTGATATCTATTGATTCGACATTGTGGGAGTTTTGTTTCCAATGAATATTGCCCATAATATATATTATGATCACTAGGACATGCATCAATAACTTGATACTCTATTCCAATATCTTTCATAATGACAGATAATTATTGGTATGTGCAAGGTAAAAGTATTTGATGATGGTAGTAGAAATTCACCTAACAATCTACAACACAAAACATACTTAGTTAATTCAAAGAATATTCATATTAAATATTGCATCTTTAATTTACACATTAATTAATAACATTACGAATAGAGAAACAAAAGTAGACCTTTTATGTATATTTTATAAAGTATATTACATACCTTAGGATCTGAGTGAGACAAGTGTTTGACAAACCATTCAGTACCTTCAAATTCAACAACAAAAATATAGCATAGAGAATATTTTCCCTCGAGCCTTCATAAAGGGGTTGTTGTGACTTCTCAATCAAAGGCACATCATGAATATCATCAAAATTGTCATCCATTGGAGCAAAGGTGTCCTAGATCAATATAGTTATATCATCATTCTCAACTATACTATTATCAATGCCATCTTCTTCCATAGGAATAACTTGATCTCCAATATTCGCTCCATCTTCCTTAGTTTGTAAAACATGATTTCTACCACTACTTGGTACAGTCCTAAGATCACACTTAGGATGTCCTTTCTTTATAATTACAAACAATCAAATAATATTAGTGTTTGCAACAAATATCAAAAGGATAGAAAGTTCTATGAATACAATCAAAACAAAAACATATAATGAGTACTAACTTACCAAGCGATGATATTCATACCCCCCTTCAACATTTCCAAATTGTTTACAATGCCTTTCAGCTAATATTAAAAGTATTCTTCTATTGAATACATTGTATTGATTGCAAGGGAAATAACAATTCCTATCACCCTTTGCTTCCAATTCCACAAATAAAATTTGAAGTGTCATATCATTTTCCTCTAGAGTAATGTTATATGGAATTGTAATTAACTGTTACAACAAAATACAATGAAGCAATATAAGTACAATATACAAATATATACAACCAATTTGACACATGTAAATGCATTTCTACAGGCCAAAAAACATAATACACATAATAGAGAGGAAGAGGAGCTATGACCGCATGTGAGATGAATTAAAAATATGTGGGAAAACACGATTCCACAAACACTAATTTTCATTAAATCATTTGAAGGAATATGATTACAACATGAATACTCAGGTTCCTTCTTGATCTCTTATAACTCTGTGCACACACACCCTTACACACATCACACCATCCACTCTCTCTATTCATTACAAATATATTTAGAATCTCTCAGGTAGCTTCACAAACCAATGAATCATGAGACATCTCAACGAATCCCAAATCTAGAAATATGTTCCTAAGATTTTGGAAGAAATTAACACCTATTACAACAATAAATCTATAATATATTCTAGAGATATCTCATTCAAGTATTAAAAAAAAATTAAAATTAGGAAACCAAATTCCTTGGTAAATGTTTTGTGACCCTTGGGTCAATCTCGAGATAAACTAGTTGATGCTCTTGTATCAGACTCTCGAGGAGGAAAATATTCATGGATAGATCCATGAATTCTTCAACTTGATTTCCATGTTTTTGATCTCTGCAATACTCATCCAAATTTCTTCTTCTATTGGAACATCTTTCCATTTCACTAAGTACTCATAATAATCATACTTCCTAGTTTTCTTAACAATCATTCGATCAAGAATCTTCTCCATTTGCAACTATTTTGTTGTAGGTAACTTCTTCATCCAATGAATTGGTTCAACCTTAATTTGATCATCATTATTCTCTACTTCATATCCTCTGTAAGGATATAAATCTACAACATTAAATATTGGTGAAATTCCAATATCAGGTGGTAACTCAATCTCATAGGAATTAGTTGAAAACTTCCTCAAAATTCTGCAGGGTTCTATCCTCTTCAATTTTAACTTATTATATTCATTCCTTGGGAATATATCTCTCCTAAAATGTGTGAAAAAATGATCTCCAAATTCAAAATTAACTTCCTTTCTCTTCACATGTACTCTTTTCTTGTACTTCTGGTTGTTATCATGTAACTGCCCTTTGACATGTTCAGGCAACATTTTCATTGTTGTAGAAAAATCCTCTACATCACCACTCCTCATTTATTCCTTTCCCAAATCTTTTAGTTTATAAATGCCTCTTGGGTGCATATCATACATTATTTGAAATGGACTTTTCTTGGTACTTCTATTAGGTGATTCGTTATAAGAAAACTCATCTTGTGCAAGAACATGATCCCACTGACTTATTACTTACCAAACTCCTCAGTAATTTTCCCAAGATCCTATTTAATATTTATTTATTCCCATATGTTTGTGGATGATAGGATAAATTGAAATAAAGTTTGGTTCCAATATTTTTCCACAAATTCCTCCAGAAATGTCCAACAAATTTAGTGTCTCTATCTGAAGCTATAATTCTGGGTAATTTATGCAATATAGAAATTTCTCTGAATTTTTTTTTAGCAATATGGGTTGCATCACTAGTCTTATAAGAAAGTACAAACTGTGACATATTTGATAATCTATCCACAATTACAAATATTAAATCATTCCCCCTCTGATTTCTAGTTAAAACCAAAACAAAATCCATGCATATGGCATCCCACGACCTACTTGATATGGGAAATGGATGATATAAGCTTGTACTCTACTGCTTCCCTTTGGCATACTGAAAAACCATACATATTTCTACAAATTTCTTAACATCATATCTCATACCTAGACAAAAATAAGAAGAACTTTACTGAGCATAAATTTTATCATGTCCAAAGTGGCCAACCAATCCTCCATGGTGCTTCTCTTTCAACAAGTTATCCCTCATTGAGAATTTTGTAATACAAAATTGACTTCCTTTGAACAACAACCCTCATGGATCATATACTCTAACCAAGGACTTATATATTTTATTACTGGATTCCCGCATGCTTCATAGGCATTGACGTTTTAATCTATTAAGACTGAAACAACAACCTCACGAGCATATTAATCCCCCTATGTTTTTATAGAGGTGGTACTCCTCTATAAATTCTTCAGAATATTATATATATATATGATTATGCCAACAAGAAAAATCCAAATCTTTATCACTCAACAAAATTTAAAATGGAATAAAATATAAGATTCCCTGAGAAATGGACCAGGAACCTTAAACATCACATTTGCTTGAAATGAATAAATTTCATAAAATAACAGAAACTCTCACATCCATCACAATTTGAAAGGGAAAATCATATATATATAGAGAGAGAGAGAGAGAGAAAATTCATAGAGAATTGGAGAAAGAAGAAGAAGGAGAGAAAGAATGAAAGAATTCTCATTAACCGTTTGAATAATGAATAATTTATACATGATATACTTTGTATATCTCAATGAGTGTGCACTGGAGGAGAACCAATGCACCATAGTGGTGGTATAGAGTGATATAGACACACACCACTAGTTATGGGAGTGAACTTCCACCTAGTATAGACTCTCAGGAAGTTACGGGAGTGAACTGCCACCTAGTTGAGTTAACTAGTCAACTAGTCTTCAGTTAACTGACTGAACAGAGAGTAGTCAGGAGTTAAATTAGGGAATCAAGGGTAATGAACCAGTATGGTGATGATCCCAAGGCAAGGTCGAATTATCATGGTGATGATCCCAATGTTGCATGGTGACAAAACCAATGCAGCATCTAAACTCAACTCAATTAGTCAAACTGAAGTGTCAACTAAAAGAGAATATTCTCTAGGTGGAATATTCTCCCCTAAAATATAGGATACTGGATAATGACTAATTATGACTAATAAACAAGGAAAAACCTTAGGAAAAAATAAATCCTAGGTGTGTATGAAGTAACTCCAACACCCCCCCTGAACATCACTATGGTGAAAATAAAGAATGGGCCCCGAAAACAAGGCCATGTTAGGTACCCAAATACAAAAGACACACTGAAATAAAGTGAGGAAAGAGGGAAAACCTCATGGGAAAAACCCCCGCTCAAGGTACAATGTATGTAAAAATAAGAACTACAGTTTCTAGGAAACGGTGTCCTTCACTCCAAGACGACTTCACAGAGAATGGAACTTCTTCTCAGTGAAGGTCTTGGTGAAGATGTATCTCATCTATTCTGCTAAAGGAAATAAGTATAAGTCGATGATCCCCTCGTGTAATAAGTCTCGACTGTAGTGCATATGGATATCGATGTGCTTTGTCCACTGCCTTTGAACTGGATCTCTGCAAGACTTCAGAGTTCTCTGGTTGTCACACCAAATGATGACCGGTCAATGAAACTGAATTCCTAACTCGGTTAGAAAATTTTGTAGCCACATAGCCTGAATGGTTATGTTAACTACCCCTCTGTACTCTACCTCAGATGAAGATAGATAAATGGTAGCTTACTTCTTTCTCAAACAACAGATAGGCCCGAAACCGAGACTAAGTGAGTAACCAGATGTGGACTTGTGATCAATGCTATCTCCATCCCAGTCGAAATCAGTAAACTAGATGAGATATAATGTAGTGTCTATTGCATAATGAATCCCAAAGGTTATGGTGCCCTATACATATCGAAGGATACACTTTGTAGCCTTCCAATGTAGCTCATGTGGGTCTTGCATGAACCTGGAAACTGCGCCAAATGCATATGAGAGGTATGGTATGGAGTGTGTGAGTACAAAAATATCCCCACTAGTTGTTTGTATAGTGTGTTATCAACCAGTGGATTCTCCTCGCCATCCTCAAGTTTGACTCCTAATAGGAAAGGAGTCGGAGCATATTTGTAGTCTGTCATGTGAAATCTCTCAAGGATATCTCATGCATACTTGGCCTTAGATAGTTTAATACCTGATGCATCTTGACTGATCTTGAATCCAAGGAAGAAGTGTAGCAGACCCATGTCCTTCATCAAAAACCTATCATGTAGAATCCTCTTGACTGCAGCAATTGTTGAAGTCGAGCAACCGGTGATCAAAAAATCATCAACATACATAACTAATAGTAGAAGTGAATCAGTCGTATTGAGAATGTATACATTTGGGTCTAATTTACAATGTAAAAAGTTCTCTGACAATAGGTAGGAGTCCATCTTGGCATACCATTCCCTCGGAGCCTACTTCAGGCCATAAAGGGATTTCTTCAGTCAACAGACCAAAGATGAGTCATGCATAAATCCCTAGGGTTGATCCATGTATATCTCCTCAGATATATCACCATGAAGAAATGCATTCTTCATGTCCATATGACGGACTTCCCATACCTTGGCAGCTGCAATGGCAAGTGCCAATCATATGGAATCCATCTTCGCTATTAGAGAAAAGGTCTCATCATAGTCAATACCATGAACCTGTTGAAAGCCTTAGGCGACAATCCTAGCTTTGTATCTGCTAATATGTCCATCCTCTATGCTCTTGGTCCTACAGAACCATTTGCATCTGACAATTTTCCTCCCAGAAGGAAGGGGAACCATATCCCAAGTTTGGTTCTCGAGGAGGGAGTTGTACTCCTCCTACATGGTGGATTCCCAAAAGGGATTTCCAGCATCCTCGCCATAAGACTGTGGATCTGAAGACTGAACCAATAAAAAATGATTGGAGGGAAATGGTTCAGTGGTGGTGAGTGAAATAGGAGGCTCCTCAAAATCAGATCGAGTCCTCCTAGTATTGGATGGATCACTAACGCGATCCCCTGCATCCTAAAGAGTAGTTTATGCCCACTTGAGCCTCTGCTCTGGCTCTACAACTGCATTTGGATGTTCTGACTCTACATTTGACTGTACTGACTATGAATCTGAATCATCTGAGTCCTTTGAATCAAAACTCTCATCTGAAGAAGATTCAACATGTGCATGCTCATCATCTTGGACAGGTGGAAGAGTGAAGGTGTCTGCATGCGGTTGTTGAGGTACATGTGAGACACTTTCCTCGAATTGGAAACTACGCTCAATAATGAGTTGGTCCGAGGAAAGATCGATAAGATGATATCCCTTCACACCATTAGGGTATCCAACAAAAATGCACTTAGTTCTATGTGGATCAAGTTACTTCCTCTTTTCAGAGGGAATCCGAGCCCATGCACGTGAACCGAAAATGTGAAAGTGGGTCACTTCTGGTTTGAGGCCGCTCCAAGCCTCATAGGGTGTCCTATCCTTGACAGATATATGGGGAGATCTATTTTGTATTTATGTTTCACAATTAAGTGTTTCGGCCCATAGTCTTTGTGGCAGTGACTTTGCATGCAACATGCAAGATGCCATGTCCTTTAGAGATCTTTTTTTCCACTCAGCAACTCCGTTTTGCTACGGAGTATGCTGCAACTGAATCCCTGCCTCATGGAAAATATTATGGATCTCATGATTTACATACTCTCCCACGTTATCAGTTCATATTACTTTGATATTCTTTCTGGACTGTGTCTCAACCAGGGCTTTGAAGTCTTGGAGGTGTTGAAAGACCTTGGATTTTTTCCTAAGAAAGTAGATCCATGTAAAACGTGAGAAATCATCAACAAAAATGAGAACAAACCTCTTTTTTTTATGGATGGATGCGGAAAAGGACCCATAAGGTCACTTTGGATTAGATCTAAAGGTATGGAAATTCGTTGAGACTTTCCTTTATCGAATTTCTCTTGAGGGTGTTTTCCAAGAACACATCCCTCACACACTCCCTTGGAGAAATGGATGTCTCATATACCATCAACCAATATTTCTTGCTAAGTTGTTTCATGTATCTGAAATTCAAGTGTCCAAACATTTTATGCCATATCCTACTACTTTCATCGGCATGAGTAAGAAATAAAGCATAATCAGGTTCAATGAATTCAGAAAATGTATACAATATAGACTGATGATTTACCTCGCTAGTAGAAACCCTGGAGTTGGCTTGCATGACGTAGATGTCCATGGAATTTGGTGTGAATATGAATTTATTTTCAGTGCTAGAATTCGTCATCTAATACACAGATAGAAGGTTGACAGAAAGTTTGGGAACATGAAGCACATTCTCGATCCTTCCTTTGCCGGTGACTTTGTAATGCAGCTTGTGTTAGTGAAAATTATTTGACAGAGCTAAATTTAGTTGTCTGTCGCTATAATTGGCGGTTTGACTCTTTTGACAGGACTATTGCCGAATTTGATAAATTAAGCACCTTTTGGCATATCCGTTCTATTTGACAGAACTATTGCCGAATTTGATAAATTAAGCACCTTTTGGCATATCCGTTCTATTTGACAGAACTATTGCCGAATTTGATAATTAGGCACCTTTTGTTTCATTACACCCAACGGAAATGATTTTGTGCATAATGTAAAGCACCTTGTGACCATCCAACGTGACCATAGTCCAACGGAAGACACAATTAACAAACTTTTTGTACTTACCATAAGAT
>JZKD02S1269830.1:0-12152 GCA_000966675.3 Picea glauca
GGGGAGATAGAGGAGTTTAGAGATACCAAACTTATGATCTCATGAGAAGTAGATGGAAAGTATTGTGAAACATCTAACTTATGATCTCATGAGGAAGATGTCATTTGGAACATCAGCATTCTGTGTGTGGACTGTTTAAGCAAGGGTTTGGAAAAGGAGGGCTTGATGAAGCTGCTGCACTCACATCTATGGTTGTAAGTATTCTTCATTGTTGTTACCTTTAATACAATCAATGCTTGGCATGTTTCTTTCAAACTTGTACTTGTTCCATATAAGTTTGTTTGTAGTAGATGGATCTACGTTTTAGCTAATCTCAGTAGAGTAGGAAGTCTTTTGTAGTTTTGTTTGTCTTGCAGGACCTACCAAGGAGCTCAAGATCGAAGCTCATCCTGGACCTTGCAAGGACAAACGACGTTCATAAGGTACGTACCTTCTTCCTTCTCTTTCATTCATCAGCTTGATTAGATCTAAAAGGAAGTCAGTGTCCATGTTAAGCACTTTTTGTCTTAGAGTTAAGGGTCTAGCTCTCAAGAGGAAATGTTAAGCACTTTTTGTCTTATGATCTCATGAGAAGTAGATGGAAAGTATTGTGAAGCATCTAACTTATGATCTCATGAGGAATATGTCATTTGGAACATCAACATTCCATGTGTGGACTATTTAAGCAAGGGTTTGGACAAGGAGGGCTTGATGAAGCTGTTGCACTCACATATATGGTTGTAAGTATTCTTCATTATTGTTCCCTTTAATACAATAATTGATTGGCCTGTTTCTTTCAAACTTGTACTTGTTCCTTCCTAATGCATCATTGTTCCTTCCTAAGTTCTTGGACAATAAGGGTGACAACAATGGAGAATAACAATGTTCCCTATCTATTTTAATCTGGAGAAAAAATAGGATTAATACACTAGATGATAAAATTGTAGACTTCCAAACAACACTGAAGGGAGGGGATTTATAATGGTGCATGAAATTCATACAAATTGATCCCTAGAGCATTGCTAAAACCCTAGATGAGGTAAGGGTGGGATTTATAGATAAATTCCTGAAGCCTAACTTGGAGCAATAAAGTTGTGTTGAATTGAAGGATATAAAATACATTGTTGATGAGAATGAATGGGAATATAATTGGTAATTCCATGACTTGATCAGTAGACTGAATTGTCTTATTCATGAAACTCAATACAAAGAATGGTTCATTAATGGTATCTTTCACTTAACTAGAGTACCACTTATGAAACAAAAATGGACCACACAATGGGAAGCATTGGCCTAAGAAATGAAGATTGATTCCATGAATGGGTATCCTAGGACTATTTTAATATGTGTTGTGGTTATTCCTTGACTAGCACAACTCTCGAACTAGCACAATTGCAATCCTAATTGTTATCATTAACGAAKCATGTTCAAGAGATGAAAAAAACCAAGGTGGGGAGAAAGTAAGTTTAGTGCATAGTATAAAATAAAGAGGGGCATACTGCTAATGATTTCCCCTCACTATGGATAGTGGTTGTGAATACTAACTCAACCCTTCCATTGACTAAGGTTTTGGGAAATTTGGCCAAAGAATAATATGAAATCCATAAAGTTTATTGACATTCCCCACAGTTTTTCTCGATGATGAAAAAACACACTTTTTCCTTGAAAATAATGCTCTATGACTTTCATAGGGTTAATACACATGCTATGGAGAGCTATCACACCTTACAATCCCTTGTGGAGAGGTTTGAGGGAAGTTTCTTCCAGGTAGAAGAAGCAAGTAATGGCCCTACTAAAGGAGGTCGAGGAGGATATGGTGAAGGCTATAAGGAAGGATATGGAGGAGGATATCGGGGAGGAAGTAATGATGGAAAAACATGCCAAAGAAGGTGTTATAATTGAGATGAGATAGGTCATATCTCTAGGAAATATTTGCAACCAAGGAGAATTCAATGTGGCCATTGTAGGGCCATGGGGCATATCTACTAGAATAACATGAACCAATAATGTTGCAATATAACACTAACTTGGTCAAATCTGAACCCAGGAATATCACTAAGACTAGGGACCCAAGGATAAATTTGATAGCTAGGGGGGGTGTCTTGCACAAGTTTTTATAGAAACAACAAGGAACCTTTTCACATTAGAAAATCTACCCCTACAGATCCTAGTTTTGGTGCAACCAAATAGAAATATTAGTTTAAGGAAGCTTCATAAATTTTGTGGGAAGTGGTTGTTGTAGTAATAAATGGAGTAGGCAACAATGTTTCCACCCAAATCATACTAACTTTTGTGGTTTTGGAGGATATTACAAGGACTACAACCTAGATCCATAGAAGATGAAGATTCTTCAAAGGTAATTCGAGACTTATTCCATTACCTTATTAAAGTTTTAGATGATGAAAACTTAATCAAAAAGTTGTGGTTGGTATTTGACCAATCGATTGAAGAATGAGAGGGAGAACTCATCCATACCCCTTTCCCTAAGTGGCAAGCTCAACGGTTCATGCAGAAGAAGAAACACAAAACTATCTAACTATTCAAAATGGATGCCAATATCCATATGTATAGGATTTGAGATGTCATGTTGTACTTGGGATATGATATGAACATCCTTCCTAATAAGTCATGCATGATAATGGGAATTCCACACCTAGTCTACTTTCCTATCTAGTTGTGGCTTAAAATCCAGTATACGATTTATCTCATCAATCACTTGGAGAACATTGAGGTTAACCTTGAAATCATGAATACAATAGTAGACTTTGAGGTCATTGAAATAGTCGATGAGAAGTACACTTACCCTACAATCTTAGGGTTTGAGTGGGCCAATGATAATGAATAAATCACCAAATTGTAGAAGAGGGGAATTTCCTTTGACCATGTGAGATGAGAGTAATACAACCTATCAATCTTTTCAAAGGATCTCAATACATAGAACTAGTGGATAATGTTATGGATGGTATGATGATTGATCAATTATACATCTTGACATCCAAAATGCATGATGATTATGTTAATCCCATGGATGATGGAGTAGTGGGATAGTGAAACGTTTGTTCCTATGACTCAGATATCCAAGATGCGTTTCAATATTGACAAGAATGCAATCATGATATTTTATCTCATCATTGTGCTTTGGTGAATTCAGTAGACTAGATTGGTACAAAATTTTGGGACCCTCCCATCTTCAATGGAACTGGAGATGTAGAGCAATTTATGTAAGACATGAGTTTAATGATTCTATAAGAATAAATGGTTCTAACATGAGTATAATGATTCTATAAAGCTATTAAAAATCAGTAAAGATTATGGGGTAGAGTAAGTAGAGGTTGATTTGCAGTGTTGTGTTAATTGGCCTAGAGTCAATGTCATCATTTCCATTAGTATGTTACACCAATGCCTAGTAACTAAAATTGCATACAAGAGCTGAAGTCATAAATGTGAAGTGATAGGGATTAAATGGGTAAGTTGCAGGCTTGATTTGAAAGACATACATGACATCATGAAATTATTTTGTCAAATTATGGTGAAAATCCAATAGTAAATGCACTTTGATATGGTCAGATGGCTAATAAATGGTGATTGAACATTCTTATTCAGTGCATTCAAACTATATAAGCATAACTTTTCCAACTTTTCAATTATTTTGCAATTCAAGGATTGAGTAGCAACTATGTATTTGAGTTACATAAAGAAGACATTGCTAACTATGTACAAGTCTAGAGACCAACAAGAGTATATCCAATAGATAACTCAAGGCTTACTGATCATATATACCAGGAGAGAAACAAGAGTACAAAGTATGGGTAGCTTAGTATTTTCACTGTGCTAGATSAGAAGGAGGATGTACAAGAGGATCAAATCAACATAAGAGTCCATTAGTGTAGGACTTCAAGGGAAATCTGGAGTATACTGTGATAGTAGAGAATGAMTTTATTGATAGGGAGTTTTTTCTAGAACTCCAACAAACATACAACATGCMTGAGGAACAACTCTACAATGGGACCCTCCCATCTTCAATGGAACTAGAGATGTAGAGGAATTTATGTAAGACATGAGTTTAATGATTCTATAAGAATAAATGGTTCCAACATTGGTTGCACAATAGAGGTCCACTCCACCCAAATGGTGGTCTACACATAAGGACATATTGAAAATATGGGAAGATGTCGAGCTTGCATTGCAACATTAGTTTTATCAACCACCTAACTACTAGGTTATTATTCCAAAAGCAGTAGAAGACTAAATTGCCTTCATTTAAGTGAATGAGAGGTGATAAATCTAGCCTTGATTATAGATGGTTATGCGAATAATTAGACCAGAGAAGGATGCCCAAAATAGTAATAGGTTCAAAAATCCATTTACACTTTGGGGCCCATCCCCGAGGCATGGTACCTACATGAAGAAATTTGACAACATATGCACATTGAGTTGGAACTGCTCAAGTAAGGACTTTTTTTTACCTTCTCATATCTAGGTAAGAGTCTAAGAGTCATGCCTGCTCTTAAATATATTAAATCATTAATGTTTAATTGAAAGTTGGACATTCCAAGGGGATATGTTTTTAAAGTGCATCAACTAAGATTAAAACCACAAGACACAATCAAAGTTTGAATTATGGAATATGGGCCTTCCATTATTGTGCTAAGGTAGATTTGGAACCAGAGGAAGATGATCCAGAGAATTTGTGGCATTTGAAACTCAATGAATCTGAAGGAGAAAGGTTCATAAAAGAAACAATAGAATATCCTACTAGAAAGATACATAAGGAGCCGTTGAACATCAAACAACTATATTGGAAAGGAGGAAAAATCTCGGATAGATTCCATTCGATATTACTAGGATGATGAGATTGCATCTGGGCTTGCATCCTACTCAAAGAATATGTGGACGTATTCCACCAGAGCTTCATAGAGATGAAGGGAATCAAGGGAGAGCATAGTGTGGTGTGTATTGAAATGAAACCATGTTCCAATCCAATCAAAAGAAGCCCATACTGACTACATCCCAAAATAAAGGCAAAGATAATAGATGAAATCAATAAAATGCTTGTGGTCGAGTTAATATTTGTGGTGGAGGAGGCATACTAGACTATTTTGATAGTGATCCACTATAATAAGGAAAGAGATAAGAGTATGAGAGTTGGCATGGATTTCCAGATGTTGAACACAACTTATATTCATGACCCCTTTCCCACTCCCTTTAACGATGAAGTACTTGAACATCTAGTTGGAAAGGAAATCTATTTGTTCATCAATGGATTTTGAAGGTACCATCAAGTCCAATCAAAGAAGAAGACAAAATAAACATGACCTTCACAATAGAACGTGGTTCATATGATTATAAATTCATGCCTATTGGCCTGAAGAACACCCTAACTATACTTTTCAGAATTGTGGCGGCATTGAGTCTATGTCTACATCCATAAGTTTATGGAAGTATATATGGATGATTAGACTTTTTACAGACTACTGAAATATCATGTTGAGATCTTGTGTCGTATGTTTGAGAAATGCAATCAACTACAATTATACTTGAACTTGAAGAAATATGTCTTATGCGTGCCTTTGGGAACATTGTTGATTCATGTTGTCTACAAGGATGGTGTTCTGGTGGATCTAGCTAAGATTGTAGCCATTGTCAACTTAGAGGCCATTAATAATGTCCATACATTGTGGTTAACCCTCAAACATACTAGACACTACATGAAGTTTATGATTATAAAGAGGTATGTTGCAATAACCTCTCTAATGGAACTATTATTGAAGAAATCATAGGAGTTTTCTTGGAATGAAAAATGTCAAGCCTCTTTTGACATGCTCAAGGAAAAATGGGTAAGTGCCCCGATCCTTGCTTTTCCAAATTGGATTCTAGAATTTCATGTACATTCAAATGAATCAGAAACTTTTCTAGGAGTGATACTGCTATAACCTCGAGAAGGGAAAATGGACCACCCTATCTACTTCAATAGTAGAAAGTTGTCTAAATCAAAATGCAACTACACAAATACTAAGAGAGAAGGGTTGGCCATGTAGCCTATAGTTAAGTTTCAACCATTTGAGAAATGGGTAGTTGATTTCATTGGGCCTATCAACCCTCATGGTGAACATTCTAGTGCTCACTACAATATTACTACGATATATTACCTCGCTCAGTGGGCATAGGCAACACCAATACAAGATTGAAACACTCATATCATTACAAGGTTTATATTTGAAAATATCATCTCTAGGTTTGGATATCCTAAAAGACTCAAAATATATTAAGGATGATACTTCATGAGCTACACCATCAAGACATTGACTTGGGAATTCATGATCCAACATCAAACCAGTAGCCCATATCACCCAAAAGAAAATGGGATGATTGAAGCATTCGATAAGATTATGAAATATGACTTAACTAAAGTTTGTTCTATCAAATTTGACAACTAGGATGAAAGAATAATAGTTGTGCTCTAGGCATATAGGACAATGCCAAATAAATTAACCAAGCACACACCCTTCAGTTTGGTTTATGCTAAGGAAGCATTGGCACTTGTGGAAATTTGTAATACCCAACTTGTTCATTGCCCAAGTCACCAAAATGTCTAAGGAAGATTCCATTCAAAGCCACATTACAAAACTCATGGGATTGGAAAGGGACCAATTCCCAACACAACAAACATTAAAAAATTAAGAAGTCACAAAAAAATGCATAACATGATTATCATATTAAAAACAAGGTTTTTGACAAGGGAAACTTGGTATTGCTCTATAACAACATATATCTGAAGTATCCAGGGAAATTGAAGATTCATTGACTAGAAACTTTCCTAGTCACAAGAATTCATGAATCAAAAGTTGTTCAACTGGTCTAGTTAGATGGTACACTCTGAGAGGGGTGGGTGAATGGTGTTCGCTTGAAACTCTTCACCCCTCCATCAATTTAAGTCCCATTTCTCCTATTATAGGAGCATTGTACATTACTTTATCTCTATTTAAGTTTAGTTAAGTTAATAAGGTCAACTGTACAAATGAGCCAATTAGTTTAGTTGTGTCAGGTTGAATAAGATTTAACCAAGTGATTCAGAGAGTCTTCAAACAATATTGTCAGTAGTCGATCTTTGTGAGCGTGAAATTTTAAACTTAGTTTTGTTTTNTTGGGGCCCATCCCCGAGGCATGGTACCTACATGAAGAAATTTGACAACATATGCACATTGAGTTGGAACTGCTCAAGTAAGGACTTTTTTTTACCTTCTCATATCTAGGTAAGACTCTAAGAGTCATGCCCGCTCTTAAATATATTAAATCATTAATGTTTAATTGAAAGTTGGACATTCCAAGGGGATATGTTTTTAAAGTGCATCAACTAAGACTAAAACCACAAGACACAATCAAAGTTTGAATTATGGAATATGGGCCTTCCATTATTGTGCTAAGGTAGATTTGGAACCAGAGGAAGATGATCCAAAGAATTTGTGGCATTTGAAACTCAACGAATCTGAAGGAGAAAGGTTCATAAAAGAAACAATAGAAGATCCTACTAGAAAGATACATAAGGAGCCGTTGAAAATCAAACAACTATATTGGAAAGGAGGAAAAATCTCGAATAGATTCCATTTGATATTACTAGGATGATGAGATTGCATCTGGGCTTGCATCCTACTCAGAGAATATGTGGACGTATTCCACCGGAGCTTCATAGAGATGAAGGGAATCAAGGGAGAGCATAGTCTGATGTGTATAGAATTGAAACCATGTTCCAATCCAATCAAAAGAAGCCCATACTGACTACATCCCAAAATAAAGGCAAATATAATAGATGAAATCAATAAAATGCTTGTGGTCGAGTTAATATTTGTGGTGGAGGAGGCATACTAGACTATTTTGATAGTGATCCACTATAATAAGGAAAGAGATAAGAGTATGAGAGTTGGCATGGATTTCCAGATGTTGAACACAACTTATATTCATGACCCCTTTCCCACTCCCTTTAACGATGAAGTACTTGAACATCTAGTTGGAAAGGAAATCTATTTGTTCATCAATGGATTTTGAAGGTACCATCAAGTCCAATCAAAGAAGAAGACAAAATAAACATGACCTTCACAATAGAACGTGGTTCATATGATTATAAATTCATGCCTATTGGCCTGAAGAACACCCTAACTATACTTTTCAGAATTGTGGCGGCATTGAGTCTATGTCTACATCCATAAGTTTATGGAAGTATATATGGATGATTAGACTTTTTACAGACTACTGAAATATCATGTTGAGATCTTGTGTCGTATGTTTGAGAAATGCAATCAACTACAATTATACTTGAACTTGAAGAAATATGTCTTATGCGTGCCTTTGGGAACATTGTTGATTCATGTTGTCTACAAGGATGGTGTTCTGGTGGATCTAGCTAAGATTGTAGCCATTGTCAACTTAGAGGCCATTAATAATGTCCATACATTGTGGTTAACCCTCAAACATACTAGACACTACATGAAGTTTATGATTATAAAGAGGTATGTTGCAATAACCTCTCTAATGGAACTATTATTGAAGAAATCATAGGAGTTTTCTTGGAATGAAAAATGTCAAGCCTCTTTTGACATGCTCAAGGAAAAATGGGTAAGTGCCCCGATCCTTGCTTTTCCAAATTGGATTCTAGAATTTCATGTACATTCAAATGAATCAGAAACTTTTCTAGGAGTGATACTGCTATAACCTCGAGAAGGGAAAATGGACCACCCTATCTACTTCAATAGTAGAAAGTTGTCTAAATCAAAATGCAACTACACAAATACTAAGAGAGAAGGGTTGGCCATGTAGCCTATAGTTAAGTTTCAACCATTTGAGAAATGGGTAGTTGATTTCATTGGGCCTATCAACCCTCATGGTGAACATTCTAGTGCTCACTACAATATTACTACGATATATTACCTCGCTCAGTGGGCATAGGCAACACCAATACAAGATTGAAACACTCATATCATTACAAGGTTTATATTTGAAAATATCATCTCTAGGTTTGGATATCCTAAAAGACTCAAAATATATTAAGGATGATACTTCATGAGCTACACCATCAAGACATTGACTTGGGAATTCATGATCCAACATCAAACCAGTAGCCCATATCACCCAAAAGAAAATGGGATGATTGAAGCATTCGATAAGATTATGAAATATGACTTAACTAAAGTTTGTTCTATCAAATTTGACAACTAGGATGAAAGAATAATAGTTGTGCTCTAGGCATATAGGACAATGCCAAATAAATTAACCAAGCACACACCCTTCAGTTTGGTTTATGCTAAGGAAGCATTGGCACTTGTGGAAATTTGTAATACCCAACTTGTTCATTGCCCAAGTCACCAAAATGTCTAAGGAAGATTCCATTCAAAGCCACATTACAAAACTCATGGGATTGGAAAGGGACCAATTCCCAACACAACAAACATTAAAAAATTAAGAAGTCACAAAAAAATGCATAACATGATTATCATATTAAAAACAAGGTTTTTGACAAGGGAAACTTGGTATTGCTCTATAACAACATATATCTGAAGTATCCAGGGAAATTGAAGATTCATTGACTAGAAACTTTCCTAGTCACAAGAATTCATGAATCAAAAGTTGTTCAACTGGTCTAGTTAGATGGTACACTCTGAGAGGGGTGGGTGAATGGTGTTCGCTTGAAACTCTTCACCCCTCCATCAATTTAAGTCCCATTTCTCCTATTATAGGAGCATTGTACATTACTTTATCTCTATTTAAGTTTAGTTAAGTTAATAAGGTCAACTGTACAAATGAGCCAATTAGTTTAGTTGTGTCAGGTTGAATAAGATTTAACCAAGTGATTCAGAGAGTCTTCAAACAATATTGTCAGTAGTCGATCTTTGTGAGCGTGAAATTTTAAACTTAGTTTTGTTTTTTTTCTTTTTACTTTTCTAAGTCAAGTAACACCTTTGTGGTTGTGGGGGGAGAATTTCTATAAAGCTATTAAAAACCAGTAAAGATTCTGAGGTGGAGTAAGTAGAGGTTGATTTGTAGTGTTGTGTTAACTAGCCTAGAGTCAATTTCATCATTTCCATTAGTATGTTACACCAATGCCTACTAAGTAAAATTGCATACAAGAGTTGAAGTCATAAATGTGACGTGGTAGGGGTTAAACGAGTAAGTTTCAGGCTTGATTTGAAAGATATACATGACATCATGAAATTATTTTGTCAAATTATGGTGAAAATCCAATAGTAACTGCACTTTGATATGGTCACATGGCTAATAAATGGTGATTGAATACTCTTATTCAATGCATTCAAACTATATAAGCATAACTTTTCCAACTTTTCAATTACTCTGCAATTCAAGGATTGAGTAGCAACTATGTGTTTGAGTTGCATAAAGAAGAGATTGTTAACTATGTGAAAGTCTAGAGACCAACAAGAGTATATCCAGTAGATAACTCAAGGCTTACCGATCATATATACCAGGAGAGAAACAAGAGAACAAAGTATGGGTAGCTTAGTATTTTCATTGTGCTAGATGAGAAGGAGGATGTACAAGAGGATCAAATCAACATAAGAGTCCATTAGTGTAGGACTTCAAGGGAAATCTGGAGTATAATTTGATAGTAGAGAATGACTTTATTGATAGGGAGTTTTTTCTAGAACTCCAACAAACATACAACATGCCTGAGGAACAAGTCTACCACATAGGTGACAAGGATGAGAATCATTTATGAGGTTCAATAATTGCAAGTCTCTTTCCCCCTGAACCTATTGAGTATTCCAACCTCCAGCTCTACACAACCAGTGCAAAGATGCATAAAGTTTATGATGAGTAATATTCACCAAGAAAAATTATCGCTCGACTAGCCTTACCCTTTTTCTCTTGAGCATGTTTGGGATCTCATGGGCCTTCCAACCACATAAAAGAGCCAAGAAACACAAGGAATAAGATTTATACACTAGACACATGATACATGGAGGCCATAAGGGGGTGGATATTGCTTCCATCAAATCCATACTCGTTTGAATGGTAGCTCAAATACTTGGAAGTTGGCTTATGAGAAAGCAAAATAAGGACAAATGTAACCTTCACATCGTGTTAGCCACAAAGGATTTTGTAGAAGGTAAACACCTAAATTATTGCCAATTCTTCCTCAATGACTTCATTGAACCCATTAATGAGGACTACTAGAAACACTGGCTCTGAGCTATGACTACTTTTTACTTACCTTCATTGTGTTTAATTGGGAAATGTCAAAGGGTTGAGAGTTACTTAAACCAATTGAAAGAGGATTTATTTCAACAACCTACAAGCCATGGAGGACATAGAAGGATGTTGACAATGTGGAATTTGATGATAGAGAAATCACAACATGGTGGAAGCCAGTCAATATTATTTCTAGCTCCTCATAAGGATTATTAATCATTATCAAAAGTGGTTTAAATTTCAAGCCACAAGGGATAACAACAATTTGAGGTCCATCATGGAAGGTGGGACCACATAGAATTGAACCCCTACCTTTTATTCATATGGAAACAATTTCAAGGAAGAAGTGGAAAGTTGGCCTAACATCACCACAATCACATTGGAACAAGGGGTTTCATTCATTTCATCCAAAAAGAAGTTGCAAGACACATATGAGGAACTCGATAGAGTTCCAATTTTATACCATGAGCCACTATCCTTATAGCATGTACCCACTCAACCAAAGAAAAGAAAATATGTAAAACTAAGAAAACCACTAAGTCTAGTCATGGGGAAGAGGAAAACTTTTGGAGTTGCAAGTATAGTCAAGCCACTCTTATGAGATCCCCAGATAGTAATGATGGTTAAGATGTCATGGACCAGTAAGGAAGTACAACAAGGGGTTACACAACTAGTGGAATTGATGACCCAAACTCCATTGAACAAGATTAATACCCACCTTCATGGATGATTTTAGGGGCTAAATTTTGCTCATGGGCTAATTTTCTATGGTTTTTCCAAAAATGAGATTCGCTATTTTAAAAATGATTCGCCCAAATTCTATAGGATAAAATTATTTTACATTAAAAATCGCAAAAAGTTTATAAAAACTATATAAAATCCTTAGAAATTTGAATATTTTTACAAAATATCGCCAAACATTTATAGTTGGCATATGAAGGATTAGTAAGATTCGCCAAGGTTTCTACATTGTA